>JAOBYE010002573.1:0-24057 GCA_025403585.1 Parazoanthus swiftii | reverse complement strand
CCCAACCAACAAAAATCCTGCTTACGAGCCTGCAGTCAGGAGCCCACATATTTTCTGTCCTCTCTGGAACCACTCAGCGGTTATCAAAGTCACAAGCGTACAGACAAGGTAAACTTCTGTTGTTTTAAGATAAACTCGATTTTCATGGAGTGAAAATTCATTGAGAATTTTATAGCTTTAGTGCGTTTTTATAAATTTTCAAGATTTATCTTTACCGACCTGTCAAGACAGTCCATACAGTTAGTCCTGAATACTCCTTGTTGTTCATTCAAAACGCTTCCATCTTTGGTCGTGCTAAAATAACTGTTGAAGAGTAAAAAGGAGGTGCAGTGTTAAAATTACTGAAACATGTACATCAAGTCTTGAATACACCTCCAGTTCAAATCTATTGCGAATGAAATAAAACATCCAGGAGGGACCTCATTAAACCAGACAGAAATTCAGGTTCTTAGGCTCATTTACACAGATCCATGACCGCTGACCATGCACCTGTGTTTAAACGTCTCACATGGCAGTTTAATGCGGTACCCGATTTAGCTTTACAAATGCTGATTTAGATCCAACATCGCCACGTTGGTAGAGAACATTAAACCGATGAAATCTGAGACGACGTTCGAAATAATAAATAAATATGCTGCATAAAACAGTTATTGGATGATGTTGGACCAACATGCTGAAGCCCTTCATAAGTAGACTTGTAAACACGGTCTAACAATTGTTATTAGCGTTCGAAATAATCAAACAGCTTGTTCAAATAAATGAACATGCTGCATAAAACAGTTATTGGATGACGTTGGACCAACATGCTGAATCCGTCCAAGTGGAACTTCATAAGCAGACTTGTAAACACGGTCTAACAATTGTTATTAGCGATTCATGTGTAAAATATAAGTAGAACTTCAGCAAGTAAGACGCTAAACATACCCAAATTTGTTCTGATCCTCTGCCAGCCGGTTCATGAGGATGGAGAGCCGGTCCCATCTCATCTTACTGCATTCCTTGTGAAAATCAAAAGCTTCATACCTAGGAACAGTTAAACCAGCATCATCTCAGAATTACGTTAAATAATCACTAAGTTACTGTACAGTATTCTCCTTGTGGGGGGTGGCACAGGGAAGGGGGAGGGAGGAGGGAAAGTATACATAATTGACAGGGACGCTTGTTTTTCTTTTCAGGATACACTAAATTTGGTTCAGAACTGTACCTTTCACGAATTTCAAATTAAGTTTCTTCATGAGTGTCGGCATCTTTTTCATATGGAAGCCCTGCCCCCCTCCTCCTCCACCCGGGAGTGTCTCTATCTCCCTAGTTCTTCCATAGGTTTTCATATATTGTAGGAAATTGCTAGGTCTATAGAGTTATTGTAAACAGGAAAATCGATGCTGAGGTTGGCCAAACTAACCACTTCCCAACAACAAATACATGTGACCAGTGCATAGGGTAAATAAATTAGTTATTGCCAATCAAAACTAACAGCGCCACTCAAACAAACTTTGAGTCGAGTCCAGCAATTCCTTTTCGTATGCTTGGCAACAACCTAATAATTTATATAAATATTATAATCCTAGGATCCCTTACAAAAACTCCTCAAGCAGTTTAAAAAAAACTAAATATGTTCAATCCCCAAATATATCTGGTACCAGGAAATCATAGAAATATTTCAATATTGTAAGCAAATCCTGATTGTAATAAAACTATACTGCACATCAAATTAAAAAATGTGAAAATAAAGAGTACCTGACCATAGGGTAGCCTGAATTACGTGCTACTCCTGAAAAACAGTCTCCTAATGGTTTCTCTGGTGCTTTCTGGTCAATCTATCAAAAACAAGGAAAGCATGAAAAGTTTAGCATTTCATTTTCTTAACACTGTACTTCTCATTTAAAAATGAACATAATAATAGGTTGCAATTACATGATTGTATAGCTGCTTTTATGAAAATCATTTCCAAAATCATTTACAAACTGATAATTGTCTAATACTGTACATGTACCAACTTAGCTAACACCATCGACAAACACTTCCACCTATATATTCCTTGATAATATCCTTCAAGTTGGAAGTTCAACATTTCTTAAAATTGTAGAAAGAGCAACGACAATTATTTTAATTATGTGTTAGAACTTACCAAATCAACTAGTACTTGATCTCCATAATGGACAATTTCATTATCAATGTGAAGACGAAAACCCAACTTCTGTTCAAAAGAACATAATAACAAAGTTATAATAAGATGCCTTTAGTAACAACATTATTCACAGAAAGTAACAAACCTGTGTTGTTCAAGATTAGGACTAGAATCCATGACCTTTGGGTTGCAGGGCCGTAGCTAGATCCAAAATTTAGCAAGGGCATAAATTTGCCCTCCCTACCTGACGCTAGTTATGGCCCCACTTTATATCACTACATTCTACTGAAAAAATATTCTTTAAAATCAACTTCCGGTCCAAAATTTGGGGGCATTTGCCCTCCCTGCCTGAGGCTAGCTATGGCCCTGGGTTGCTAGACCACCACTCAGCTGAGCCAACTGGGAGGGGTTGTTGATTACAAAGTAACAAAACAGATAGATTAGAGAGAAATCAGCATTTTAACAAAATCATATGTAAAATTTTTGAAACCAAAGTTTCCAGTCTACTCACTGGAACAAACCAATGAATTGGTCACTATAACACCCCACTGTTCCCCCATCACCCTACTAGGGGGTTCTCTGATACAAAAAGTGATGAAATGTGAATAGCCCACAGAATACCGTGTCTTGAACTAAACTTTGCAAAACATACACTTGGCAGCCAAAACTGAAACTGAATAAGGCAACAGACGTTTTCAGTTTAATATTGTCAAAATTTAGGACCAGACAAATCTTATTACTGTAAAACCGAAAATTGCTGAGGACAATCGTCAAACCCAAAAACAAACCAAAACTATAACTTTAATACTAACAAATCCTTCACACATCCCCTTCACTTTTATATACATGGAGTTGTGGCCACACTAAACAAAGTCCAAGTACAGTCATACTCACATGATCAGCACTGTTATTCACCAGTGGAATTGGTTTGTACTTCAAGTTTGGCCTTTGGGACCAATAGAGCGGTATTGAACCCCTTGTCTGATGACAGAAAAAATACCAAGAAACAATTTAACTCTAAACTACAAAGTTTGTGAGAATTATAGTAAATGCTAAACAATACTGAAACTGTTTAACTATGGGTTGTTTGAGAGAAAGTCTGCACCAAGTGTACAATCCATCACAATCATGTAACTATGTACATAAGTCTTTGTGTTTTTTTGCTTAAAATTCCTAAACTACATGTTGAACTGAATTGAAATGAGTTTGGCAAGCTTAACAAACAATAATTTATTATTGAAAAGTAGTAACTGAAACTGCTAGTTAAAAGTTCTTTAAACTGTGATAATGTGATAAGTGCAAGGAAAGTCAATATATGTTCATTGACTGAATTCTCAAGTCCTTTGCTGAATGCCACGCTTCTAAAAACAGTCTCTTGTTCCACTGGGGGCACTTGTCTAAGATTGTGACATTGTCAAGGTCAAAGTCATGTCCTGTCTGTTGTGTGTGTTTCGCCAAAAGTGAGTTTCAATCAAGGGTGGTGATGGCTCTACAGTGTTCTTGGGTTCTCGTTCTTAAGGTGCAACATGTCTACTCTAGTATGTAAACTGCACTGCAGTTGTTCCATTCAGTTTTGCAAAAAACACTATGACTGTGCACAGTGCGGTTTACATTGGGCAGACAGCATTCTCAGGTGAGAACCTCTACTATCAGTATTAGATAAATTATATTTATTGTCAGTTGTTAATGTTACAGTATTTTAGTTACGGTATCAATCCTTATCATTAACCTTATACAATCATACATGTGATACACTGTACTATACCTGTATAAAGGACGTGACTGATGACTGGCACTGAACTATCTGTTCAGTTTCTACATAATTGGCAACATTCCCTTCTGAGTCAATACCTCTTATAAAATACCTAGTACCTGAAGAAAGACCAAGTAACAGTTAGTATTCATTGCCAAAGCAATGCTGATGGTCACAATTTTGTCTACGTTAAGTAACTTTGAAAGGGCGGGGATATAAAAGGGTTCAAAAGTCTTTGGATTTTTCCCTATAATTTTGTTATGATCTTAAATTAAAATAATTTCCATGTTGGATAAACTGTGAATTGAGTGGGTTCAGATTGTCCATGTTTTAACTGAATTTCTGATTTAACATATTTTATTGACCAAATAGTTGTGGATTTAGATTTGAACAAATCAATCACAGATTGGTGGAACTGAACCCTTTTTGTTCCCCTCCCCTCTGTTAGAGCCTTTTTTTAACTGCTTCAAGTGAATATAAAACAAAATCTCTGCCTAAAGCAAGTCATCTTCCTGACAAGTTTCTACCCAATGATAAAACTTGCAATTGGCAAACAGGTTTTAAACTGGTTTCAATTTATACTTTTTTGCCCATTGGGCATAACTGCTAGTATATAAATTTTATGAGCCCACAACAGAATGCTGTGAAACATGTCTAAAGCCTGTTTGAATAGCGCTAGCATGATGATATCTTAGAACACATGACCCTTCCTCAATGAAAAGATGAATGACATGATTTCCACAAAACCAAAAACCGAACTTTTGATCACACACCATGCTCTCCAAACCAAGCTTGAATGTGAACATTTTTACATACACTTTCAGGAGGGGGTGGGGGGTTCTTAAATGTGTTCGTTTTATACACTTGACAAAATTTCAAAAAGGCGAATTTTAAACATCCTAAATGCCATTTTAAAATCCTGAGTGCCATTGCTATGGAGACTGTGTGTTGCCGAGCAATGACTTGCCCATGAAAACTTAAAAAGTGTGAGGCATCAAAAGAAGAAAAATACAATGTACTAACGGGTTTTTTATACCAAATTATGTTTCAGTCTGGCAGTGGGATCTATAGCTCCCCAAAAGAGTTGCTTTCCACTCTGAGAACAAGAGATGCTATTGGATAAAAATACATTCAACTGCATATTAAATAACCCAAACCTTTGGGACAAACTTAACCGTCCATAGATAAACTTACAGTATAGTGACATGTTGATACTGACCTGCTCGATAGCAGCTTCTCCTGGATATGAGGATAAAATCAAAACTGTGCTGTTTGATGCTACAACTTGTGATTGAGATGACTTAGCAATGTAAAGGAAAACAGAGAGAAACATGTAGATCTACTATTGTTTATATTTACAATAAACTATTCTTCTCACCAAATGAATACAGCATAAGTTACATCTATTTTGTAACTATTTCTTGTTTAAACTTTAATTTCAATCAAATTATAAAAAAAGGAACCAAGGGTAGACCCAGAAATTTCAATTAAAATGAGCAAAGAAGAGTCCCTTCAGTGTTTGAGATCTATGCATTTGGATGATTTTGTTCCTTTAAAAATTTAGCCCACCACCTAAATGATTGTTCACATTACTTTGTTTACGTAAACAACTTTACTATGCATGCGCAGCTTAGGTGCCAAGGAAGTGGCAGCAGTGGATAGCTGTTTCACTCTTGTTAGAGCTCGTCAGCACTGCACAGCCAGGCACTGAACAAGACACAAGATCTTTTTTCAAGTGTCCTTTACTCCCAAGGCCGACTCAAAATAATTGTGAGCCTCTTTAAACCTCAGTCACCACACTACAAGACAGTATGGGACCTTTGCTGTGATGTTAAGTAACATAGTGTCAGTAATAGAACAGTTACACACTACAGGACGGTAAGATTCAAGATGAAATGGGAGAACCTTTTGACCCCACTCCACCCCTAAGAGATGTGCATGGATGCTTTAAGTCAGTTTACAAAAATAAGCATCACGTACATGAATTTATCTACACATCCATCTACATATTAAATCATACACCCACTCACCTAATCAGGTGTCCACCCATCCCTATATCCATCTACCAACCCCACCCACCCACACACTTATCTAACCATCCATCCAGAAACCAACCACCCACTTAGCCATCCATCCACCCACCCACCCACCCACCCACTCAATTATCTAACCATCCATCCAGAAACCACCCACCTAGCCACCCACCCACCTAGCAATCCAACCACCCACCCACTCACTTATCAACCTACCTGATATCCATCAACCCACTCCACCCACTCACTCACCCACCCATTCACCCAGTTGTCTATCCATCCATCCACCCACCCATTCACCCAGTTGTCTATCCATCCATCCACCCACCCATTCACCCACCCACCTATCCATCCATTTATCTATCCTTCCACCTACCCACTCATCCATTCAAGCAAGGACAGAACTTTGACTTGATCTGCAGAGTGCTCTGTTTGAACATTTGCATAGCAAGATATTCATCTTTTTGAAACTAAATATTGCCATGAAACTCTCAGTTATTGAACCCTATTTTAACTTTTAACTCATTATAATTTCTAAAACTAATGCCAATTTTATCTATGTACATACTAAAAATTAAAACAAAGTTTGTTTACTTAATAGTTCAACAAGTTACGTTTTCACCCATTGAACTGCAGGTGTCTTAAGTTTGAGAATTTCTGTTTAGCCAATTTTTTTTAAAAAAACAATTTTTTTGTCTTTATATAACAATCTGATTTCATGTTTATAGAACCACATGTATTTCTAAAAGGCAAATAATATTGTAAGTTATGACTTTTATCTGATCTGCTTCTGTATTATAGATATTTAGTATATTATTTATTACTGTAAATGGCTGTAGACTCAAAAGTAATGCAAGAGGATACATCCATGCATAACAGGAAGGATAAACCTATGGAGCTGTAAAGCAAAATAAAATGTCTGAATTATGTTTGACCTAAAATAATTTTTTTATCATAACAAATGTTTTTTTTTCTCTTTGTTGTATTCTTATTTAATTACAAGTGTCGACATAACGTTGAGTAAAAGAAAAAAATAGGTAATTATATACTCTAGCGAAACAACATTTATAATATTATAGAAAAATAAAAATAAGCAAAGGCAAAAACAAGTTGGGTAGAGGCGATAAAAAGAAAAGGATGAATCAGAGGCAAGACCAATCTAACTGCTCTCTAGCGAGAAAACAAACATAACAAATGTTGGTCTATTATCTCAGTCTGTTTCTAAAATATCTTGAATAAACCTAATTATGTCAGGAAATTTACACTTCTAGTTTATAGTATCATGATGAGACCTCAACTCTGGTACCATAACCCTTCTCATGTTGTTTTTCTTCTGACCCTTAATTAACACTGAACTACTGTGTTTGAATTATCAAGAGAGCCTATTAACAGTAACTATTTCTAAGTACATGTATACTTATCTAATATACAAACTTAAGATGTTTGAAATTTGAGGTAGGCCTTTGTGATAAAGAAACATGTACAAATAGTTTTTTTTAAAGTTTTTGGTAGTAGGCTTTTTTTTTGTTCACCTGCTAATAATGTGCAACCATAATTTTATACAGTCTGAATTATGTAATAATTTAATATATTAAATAATATTTAATATTTAAATTTAAAATAGTTTAGCTGTTTAAATCAAGTCCATACAATTTACTTATATGATAAAATTTACAGTTAAAGTCCTGAACCATTTAATACAACTGTAGATAAAAAACATGAATATTTGCACTAAAATAATTAAAAATCAATTTACTTAATATTAATTAATAAATACTATCTTTAATAATTGTAACATGATTTAATCTTAACAAAATAATATAAATAATAATAATAATAATAAATTGTATCTCAGGTAAGCCAACTCTCTAGAGTTGGAGAAGACCATGTCTGCTATTAGAACATAAATGACAAAGTAAAAAGGTCAATCAGTCTACAATTTTTACCTCTGGTTGGACTTGAAGTGGTCTCAGTAAATGACTATTCCATACAAATCTTGGATCAACCTTCGATAAAACAATAAAAATTTCAAACTTATCCCTTGATATTATGTACTATGGTGGTATAAAATAAAACTGTTAACACTATCTATTTCAAGAAGTATATTAATTAATTGAAATAGAATATAACAAATACAATAATGTTTTCTGACTACCAATTCCTTTCTTGATACTCCTGCTAGTAAACTTAACAAGAAAATTGTTTCCTTTGGATTTGGCACACTGTTTATCATTGGATTTACTAATATTAAATAACTAATATGTAGTCTTAATGAATATTCTTATCCCACTATCTCAATAAACTTTCAACTTACCTTCACCAAATTTTTTGCCTTTTTATACTCAATTAAATGGAAGTTTAAAACGACTAAAAGGGACAATCTTGAACTAAGATGCTTATAACAAGTCTTTATTAAAATCCTTAACTTATAATTATAGCCATCTGGCCATAAATGGTTACAGTCAACAGTCATGCCTGGCCACTGAACTCAGGCATCAAGTGAAAACCTCATGGAGGAAGAAAACATTACAAACTTGATATTATGTTCTGAAAGCACTGCACACTTTTGCATGTAATAACAATGATGCTCGAAAAACCAACTAGTGTAACTGAGGGCCTCTTTGAACTATATTCATGTATTTATGACTCACCCTTTCATACAGCGGCATCTGACTAAACTCTGGGCTGGTCCTTGATAACCTTTGCATTGTGTGAGTGAGATCGTATGTACAGGAGAAATAGAATCCATCTGTCTGTAACAGGGACTGGATCATGGCAAGGTACTGTTTGTTGTCTCTTTCCTGTTAACAAATTAGCTTATGAGCATTGACAGTGGGCTCATTTCACTTGAATTAGAAAAATAGTTAATTTTGCAGAGTCCTGACTACATACATGTTGAAACCATACATACTGTACTTCATAGTTACGTACACATTCAGGCAACTTAAATTATTTTTTTGTTAACTTCAATGGATTCGATTGTTACAATATCATGTGAGCATACAAGTTGTACTATAAAAAAAATATGTATGGCAACAATTCCAGAAGCAGCTAAATATTTCCGATCACTTATAAAATTGAAATTTCTTACAAGCAGATTCTTCAGGATTAATTTCAATTTAACTACAATTTATTATTATAATAACTTTCAACTCAGGAGATTTTTATGTACCTTGGGAGAATGGGCAACCACTCCCACTGCAATGATGCTAAATAAAAGTTTAGTTTATTTGTAAGTATTTATACAATAGAGTTGCCCAATATGCGGTAACTTGATTATAATAAATTAATAAATTGTGTTTTTTCTGTTTTATTCTATTTATCAAACAGAGTGTTATTAGACATGACTGTAGAGGCTGTAGCTTCTGTTACAAGTTAACATGGGTTTACAGTGAAAAAAATTTAACATAAATGTACTAAACATTAAACACTGTTGCTAAATAATTCATTTATGTCCAACAGGTACTTAACTACAAGTGTATCAATGCTGAGAAATACTAACAACTACACTTAATTATAGTTTTACAACTGTTTTTTATTCAACTTTTATCTATTATTAGAACATAGTTGGCAATTTTTTGTGCGCTTTTTGTATGGCGCGAGCGTGCATCTATAACTTGATAGATGCACGGACGTGCATCTATTAAATTGCACGATCACGTTCAACCAATAAAAATGCTCAGAACCGTTTAGGAGAATTTTGTACGTTATCAGCTTACATGCATTTTTTCTTATAAAAACTGCTTAAAGTGACAGAGGCAATGTTCTAAAAGAAATGGTCCATACTTTATTGTGTGTCTATCGAGTTATGGATGCACTTGGGAAGTTGGGAGAGCACTCAAGAAGCTAGAGAAGCACTTGGCTTCACCTCATGCCATTCTAATGCTTCTCTCATGCTCTCCCAACTTCCCGCGTGCATCCATAACTCGATAGATGCACACTAAGCATGGACCATTTCTTAAATAATCAAAAAGAAATAGTTGAATACAAACTAACAGTTAATCCTCATTATAGTTGCTAGCATTTTGCAGCCATCATGGTTAGGTACATGTTTGCTAAAATGTATTATTTAGTCTGTACCTGTCCTTCTGTCAAGTGGAGGGTTGCCCTTGGGAATGGCAAAATATCTGTTTCAAGCATTTTCCACACTTCATGACCATTCACAAGCCCAACAAGTTTTTTCTTCGTGATCACAACAAGATATGCACCTGACCACAAATTAAGGAAATTAATTTTAATATACAAAAAAAATGATTTTTATTATGCATGTACCAGATAACTGTCATACATGATTGTGCAGTTGATAAACATCATTTCCACAGATGACAGAAGCTTAATAAAAGAGAAGGGTTCACCAATTGGATACAAAAAACATCTAAAATTCTGTTGATATAACTATTGCTAAATTTAGCTAAACTTTTTATATGTTTTCTCGAAAAGTATGCATGCATGACATTTCACATACCTGCCAGAAGATGAATGATCCCAACAAGTCCAAAAATTTCTCGACTCTCTGCTGAAGGAGGAATCTGTCCTTCATTATCTGAAACATAAGGTTGCATGACTCAGTACCATTTTATTGTGACTGTCACCTTCCCCTAATTTGGAGACAGGCCTCGTGAGGGACCCAGAGTCCTATTACTTCATGTCCAGTCCGCAAACACTGCCACAAATGTCATAAATTTTATATAACAACTGGGAGTCCAGTGAATTTTCAGTTGGAACAAATATCATTTATAGTTATAATGAAAACAAAAATTATAATAATAAAAAGAAGAAGAAGAAGAATAACAAAAATTAATGATATCAATGTCTTGCAAAAATCTTGTTCTTTAAACACCAATCATGATGTAGATGTATTTTCTTTTATGATTTTAAAAGTTGGAGCACTTTCATGGCTTTGAACAAGCATGAGCTCGGTGACAGCAATTATCTCATAGCCAATCAGAAAGGTATCTTTCATGGTTCTGCGCATGCTAAGGCTCTTAGAAGTTTGACATGTGTTCTGTCCCAGAACAAAGCCAATTTCTGAGATTTTATGACAAAAGAATAGCAACAAAGCACAAACAGTAGTACTTTTTTAAAAAATCCCATTCAGCGATTTTAAAATCCCCACAGATTGCATTATTAATATTATTACACTGTACATATACATACAACAACTTATAATTCTTTCTTAAAACAATATACAGTAAATGACAAAATACATGTGTTTTCTTTTATTCTTACAAGAATAAATTGATACATGTAGATCTACTTAACTCAAATAATTGTAAACTGGAAGAAATAAAGCAAGGTAACTTTGTTCATTGTGGGTAAAGGATTTACATTAACAGCACGTTGATCTTCCATGCGGCCCTCAATGCATCACCTGGAGAAGCTACATGTAAGTAACAGCTAATTTTTTCTGACAAGTTTTGGGTTCTTTTAAGTTGTGATTGAAACCATACTCTGAAACAGCATTTTAGGAGACTAGACAAATGGTAAAGCTCCAAATGGTGCGGTGAAAGAAGGTCTTTGAAATACTGAACCCTTGACATGCAATCAAACTAAGTAAAAAAATGGTTGTGTTTGGCAGACTAGTCACAAATCTGTATAGCAAGCTATTAAACATGATCGCCCAAATCCACCACTTGAGTGTCAGATTGCATAACTATTAAATCAAATTTGTCACTACCTGCCCAGCCAACGCTCATGTATAATTTAATTTGACTCTCCTGCAAAAAAAACGCTCAAAACAGTAAATCGCAGTGCACTTTGAACTTTCTGATTTCGAGAATCAATACAATTAATGTCTATTTGCATATCCCTGAGTCATTCATTGTATTTTCGAAAATAAATACTCTAGTGACAAGACTGCGCTATACAAAAACAAGCATCAAAAATTAACTTCCAGTGAAATCTGAACTCCTGTCGCTTACCCGTAAGGGACAACTCTTGGCTTACTCGATCCACCACCAATACTTTGTCGCGAGTTGAATGGGGATCTCTCGGCTCAATGTAAAACTTGTCCGGCGCTATATAGCTGTAATAATACAGATAAAACCATGGCTCCACAAATATATATCACTTTAAGAGATTTAAGGGCGACTCAAATGTAACGATTAACAGTGTAAAATTGTTACAAACTTACAGCCGCAAAGCTCTATAAATGCTCAAACCATCCGCCATCTTGTGATTTTGTAATACCTGTTTGGTCTGCGGTGATGCATTGCAGAACACGCGCACGCAGTAGTTTAAGTGGGGATATAATGAAATGCGATATACGAAGTGTCCGAAGGTTAAATATACAAGATGGCGGTCGCAAGGTTTTCGTTGGCTTGTGTTACAGGTATGTTCAGTTGATAATAAGTGATCTGTCTTGTTTAACATAGTTGAATGCTGTTTATGATTAGGAAAACTTGGTATTTTATTTCGTAACAAGTCTGTAGGACGACTTCAGTGCCATCACAATGCTGCCGTGCGTTCAGTACCGTTCAAACAATGTCAGCCGGCCAAAAGTGGAGACTGAAGTAAGTAAAAATCAGTTACTCTCAACATATAATATTTGGCGGAAATGGGACGCTGGCTCCCCTTAACCCTTACTCTGTTTCAGATCAGAGTTCGGTCGAACTTAAGTACCCTGTCGGAGATGAACTTACGAGAATCCCTACCCTGTCCCAGACTGAACGTGCAAAACCCGGGGGGAGGGGAGGGGAGGGGGTACTTACCTTCATTTTTGGCGAAGTGTGCTGCCTAGGCCTGTAAATCCTGATCCAGTTTCAGATGCGAAAAAGCGATTTTCTACACTCTACTGCAGACCAAACTGCACAAGTTTAGACCAGATGAAATACATTTACTGAATTTTTATTAATAGGTATTCGAATAAGCACCCAACCTGACCAAATGGCCCAAAAAACAGTGTTTATGAACAGTTAATTAGTCAAAATGCCATAATTTTCACTTTAAAAATTCCACTTTAAGGGGTTTGTGATTGATTTTCCTTAATTTTAGTCACTGTTTAACCATGGTCAGGGTCATGCTACAAAATAAACCCGCCCCGCTACTAAGCCTTCCTTGAAATATACCTCCCCTTCCCCTTCCCCACCAGAAGGTAGAACTCAGATCAAATATACATCAGGGGGATTAGTAGAGGTTTTACAGCATCTTATTTCCTGTTTTTTTTTTCATTTTTAAGGCAAGGTCAAGCCGCAGATGGGTTAGCTTATGGTCCACTGACAGATCTTCCTGATTGGTCATATGCCGGTATGAAGGATAAGATGTTGATACAGATCTTGAAATATAGTTTAGTTCAGTTGCTAACAGTGTCACCAAATGATGCACAGTCATGCACTAATTTTTTTCCCTCTAGATGGCCGACCTGCCCCTGAAACAAAAGCCAGAAGAAAGAGAAAGTTAAAGCGACTTGACGTGGCTGTAAGTAAATAGCTATTTGTTATCTAAATACCTTATTTGTTCTAAAGGTGCCCAGTCTTTGATGAGTACCCCAAAACATCCATAGTTATTTTGAATGGATGTCCCTTTCAAGATAATGATCATCCCTCTATACCTGCTTGAAAATTAGAATCTTTACTAACAATGATATAAAAAGATATGAATGTCAGTTATACTGTTCATATCTGAAAGCTTTTAAGAAATTACGAGGATTGTGGCTTGAGATTTTGGTTGAAGATTTATTTATGCAAGTATTTTATGTTCTTATTAAAGACAAAAATGATTATACAATGCTGTTTTATGATCATCTCCTGGGCTGTAGCAAGGGTAAAGTTGTCAGGGGATGTGGTTTGTAAGGAAGATCACAACTTAGTATGGGGTTCAGGGGGTTGTCTCTCAGAAAATTTTGAATTTTCTGCTTTCTGCAAGTAGTTCTCAGTGCTCAACTTAAAATGACTGACAGGAAACCAATCTTATAGCTCAATTTGCCTCCTCCGCAGGCAACTCTTAAGTGAAATATGAAGCAGATAGGGTGAATGATGGTTATTGTAGGCTAATGTATGGTTATTGAGGGTGAAGGAAGGGACGAGTGGAAAGGTCGTGAGTCAGGGACCTCCTATGCATTCCTCTTTTTTCACCTCAATCTCCTTCACCCTCATTAACTATACATTAGCCTACAATACCCATCATTCACCCTATCTGCTTCATATTTCACTTTAGAGTTGCCTGCGGAGGAGGCTGTACCCAACTGAACAGTTAGGTACTTGAGGGGCAGCAAACATCTATTTTTGTTAGTACATAGACCGTATGCATAATACGCCCCACTGGCCATAAACAATAACTTCAAGTCGAGGTCGGTTTCCAAATTTTCATACATTTGCTGTATTTCTGCCTTACCAGCCTCGACTTGAAGTTTTTGTCCGTGACCAGTGAAGCGTATTATGCATACGGTCTATGTTATCTCATAGTCTAGTAGCGAAATGCTAAGCCTTGTGTTAATGTACTGGCATTTGATATGTGTACATAGAACCTTTTGTCAAACTAGAATTATAACTTCGGGTGATATGAAGGTAACAAAGGCATTTTTTTAAAAAGTTCAGTGGTCATGGTTACGTACAAGTTTTCTACAGGACAAAATAAATCCTGAAGCTAACAATTAATTTTGGCAGGGGGTGGGAGGGGCAGGAACCCCAGGATTCTAGTGAAGTCTTGATACATCCCTGAAGTGACAGTATTTTATGAGTGCTTAATAGAAAATATGAATTTTTAGAAATTTAGAGCTCAAAAGAGGGCCTTATTAGAAAAGGGGTTTGAACAAGAGGTGAGACTTGATTGATGCAGATCTTTTATAGTTGGTAACTTGAACAAAAGATTGCTGCTTAGTAACTACAGATTTGTGATCAGCCTTGCAGTAGTTAACTATTTTTATGATCTTTAAACTAAGGATCGAATACAAACATTGCTGAGAGAAGTTGATGAGACAGCAAAGAGAGACGAGTACACTGGAGAAGTTGCAGGACCAGAAAAGAAGAACCAAGAATAAGAACTGTATTTGGCACTGACATCAGGAAGATTGCAGCAAAAGCATATCAAATAAGCAATGTGTTGAGTACAACACTGCAGTAAACAGAATCAGGAGTGGATTTAGAGTTAAGGCCAGTCCCCTACATGGCGATTGAACAACATGCAAAAAAATTGGAACAAGATGCAGTTTTCGGTATCCAAACAACTCTTCTGGCCATCCTTTTCCAAAATGTTTCAGAATTTGAGTCTGAAATTTCTGGTTCTTCCCACAAGACTCGTGTCAACATGCACTTTGCTGTAACCATGCCTTGAGCATTATAAATGGGGTGAGAGTCTGCCAAAGGCAAGCCCATCTGCTTTTGGCAGTATCAAATTTCTAAATACTTTCAAAATGATCTCATGTTGAACAAATAGACAGAAAAACAGGAAGTATGACTGAGTTTCATAACAAGATGAAAAGCAAGCTATTGAGCCAAATGTTCTGGTTCAAGACACTTGATAAAAGGTTGTTGTTACAGAATAAATTTAGCAGCTTCCTTGAAAAGATAAAATAATGTACTTTGAACATTTGCAATGATTAGTATTAGCTCCTCTTTTTCTATTAAAATTGAAAACAGAACAACATTTTTTTACAGATTCCGTTTTCACTTGACACCATTCTAGGCCACTTAGAAAAATGTCGCAATTGATTAAAGTCGTTTTCAAAAATCTGTTGAGGAAGGGAGATTATTATTCTTTAAAAAGATATATTTTAAAGGAATCTGCCATTTGAGTCACTTCTTCTAGTAAGTGTAAATCAGTTCTTACAAATCATAACGATGCGATGTCAGGCAAATACTGACAACGCGAAAATATTAACACATAAAACAAAAAATACCATGTGGGATTTTAAGAAGTGTTTTACTTGATAATGCATACAGAATTGCGTCATGAATAGACAGAAATATCGCTGCCTTATGTTTGTTTTTTATTATGTATGTTGTTTGACTAAATCTCTGTTTTTAAGTAAGTATTAATATTTGCATGTTTTTTTGTAGGAAAACAGAATATAAGTCTCGAAGACTCGTAAACATCGCACCTGAGAAAAGAAAAGTCGACCTTTTGAAAGGCATAAAATTTCAGACTCGGACGAAATTGACGCTAGTTCGCAACTTGAAGATATCAAGTTTCTTCCCGTCAGTACTTCATGCGCATACTTCTGTCCCCGTCAGTAGCAACTGTGGTTATGAGCTCCGTGTCAGCGAATATGTAAAAAGTATTTCAAGAACTGCCCTGGGTCATGAGTTTTTTTTATGTTTTATCAAATATGCTTTCTTAAATCAGGTCAAACTTTTCTTAAATTAATAAGTAAGTAAAACTGATGCATGTCTTAAGTCGAGATTCTATTTTGCCTTCAAGAAAAAGCCAGTCATGCTGGCATACAATTGAGCGTGTTTCCTACAGAAAAAGTTTGCGCAAACTTTGGGCAGAGCTTCCAAAAACCTGAATTACCAACGTGGTTTTTGAACAACAAGGGCTGATGTGATATGTTCAGGCCCGTAGCCGGAATTTTTGTTGGGGGGATGCAAATTTCGTAAACTTGGACCCGTTTTTTTTTTTAGTCGTTTTGATTCACGGTAGTACAATTGTTACAATAAACCTATTCAGATTTCTTCATGGTATTATTAAATCTCCAAACTCCGCGGACCTTTTTGGGTCCGTGGGGGGTTGCTTACGCACCCCGCGCACCCCCCTACCTACGGGCCTGATGTTTTCGCCATGAGGTTGCTGACGTTTCGAGCCACACTCCGTCGTCAGAGCTGACGTCAGCTTTTCACCAACCCTGCGGTCAAACACACTAAACCAATATTCGGCCTACTCGCCAACGCAGAAAAAAACAGTTTTTTACAAAAATATTCCGTTTGTGAGTTATCAACCATTGATTTCAAAGAAGCGTTTTGTCAATTTTCAACAAAGAAAGGTTGCTTGCGACGGAAAAGTTTATTGTGACTTGCCTTTTCATTCTTCTCTTGCGCGAATAGAACAAACGTAATCTGTTTAAAAGAAACATGGGACATTTTTGAGAATTTTTTATAGGGACTTGTAACCAGATAAATGGGTACAAAAACTATGACATACTATGATTCCCGGGGACGTTTCGGCTGAAGAACGCGGATAGGTTACCCAAAAAAATAAAAATTGCACTTCAGAACAAGAAATTGTAATAGAAGTAAAATACCTTTTTGTCTTTAAGTCATAAAACCTAAAGGATCGATTCCCAAAGAACAAAATCGGACGCAGTTTTATCATTCGTAAACGGCGAACCGCCACTCATCGGCAAAGCTAGGCACAAGTTTTAAAACTTGGTTGAAGAATGTTCACCAAAAGCAGTCGAACAAAATCTGCATTAGCTGAGCCACTGCTAAAAAACAGGGCATTCTATTCATTACACACATTTACAATGGAGTCGTGCCAATTCTCAATCAACCTAAACGACGGAACACATTTGCCGGCCTTAGGAGTATTAGAAGACAAAAAAGTATGTCTTTTTACATAAGTGACAAGTATTTTTTATCACTTTCTCCATGAAGAGAGCTAGAGGGTAGCTGAAACATCGGGACTTGTAGTATGTCTTCCATATGCAACAAAAACGTTTTATAACCAGATATTCAATTCTCAGTTTTAGATTTTCTGTTATTTGCAATATCTGTTTACTCCCGATAACTCGACTGAACAGAAAAAGATTCGAGCTAGTAAGAACGTTCGATTCAATGGAAGTAAATTAGTGCAACCTTAACTAGAAGGCTTAGAAACTTTTCTCTTTAGATAAGCATTTTATTAACCAACTAAAGAACTTAGGAGCTGCGTTTTGCTTTCAGTGGTGCTCATATTTTTTTATACTTTTTGTATATACAACAGGTCTGATTAGTACTTTGTTAGTACATTTTTGTGATAGTTTTAGTACATTTCTTGATTTTGTAAAGCACTTTTGAGCTTTTAGAAAAAAAGCGCCATATAAATGTATAGATTACCTAGATTAAACTAGAGTTTTCGAGTGTTAACATGACTGCTTTTTTTGCTTTGCCGATCTTTTGCCTCCAGCTTGGGTTTATTTTCGAGTCTTCAGTGTTGCTGAATACGTGTTGTCAGGCAGGGTTCAGAAGAATTAAGTTATCTGACCGCCCTAGGAGTCATTTGCTTGTAAGAGACTTCGAGTTCTATTCTTCTGTCTCCTTCGGATACAGATCTTTCCGTAAATGTCGTAAACAAATGAGATAAACAAAAGTGAGTTCGCAAACCTTCATGCTGATAAAGCTAAAGAGGCAATTTAAAAGTGCAAGGAACCAAGCTGAGTTCACAGGTAGACGGGCGCGAAGTGGAAGTTTCATGCGTGGTGTTTTGAAGCATTTTGTATATTAATTTATTTTCTATACCTCCTGAAATGTCTCGATTACCTCCAGCCACACGACCTTATATGCGTGGGACGAAACTCCATGGATTTCTTACAGTGTTATTTAACATCTTTGATTAGAAAAAATATGCTTAACTTTATGTGGGAGAATTTGGTGATAAACAATTTGATTTACTTTTTTTTCTGTCCACGGTTCAACTTTAAGGTAACTATCGATTCACGAACACACGAGCAAACTCTTTTCAAAATATTTGACTAAAATGGAATTGATCATCGTTAGTTTGTTATTTCTTGGTGTGATTTAATATCTACTTTGAAAAGAAAAATACGTTTAATTAAATGTGGGAGAATTTGGTGATAAACAATTTGATTTATTAGTATTTTTCCGTCCACGTTTCAACTTGGTAATGCTATTGATACACGAAAGCACGAACAAACTAGAATATTTGGCTAAAATGGAATTTGAGTAAAAGATTGACCGTTTTTGACTGCCGACTGAACAAAGTAAAATCAAGCGAATTTTATACCTGTTCTGCGCCATTAAACATTCGATTATTTTTATTCTGTATGTAAGTTTGTACAAAAAACAAGAAGGCGGGTTTCATTGAAAAAAGGAAGCGGGTGGGTTAATAAGCGCAAGGATTTTACGAGACCCAATATGTTATTCTTCCAACTTGACAAACTAAAAACACTTAGATAAAGTGTTAGCTTTTGTCAGTCCAAGCGCTTTAAAAATAAACGATTTATGTTATTCGTTTTGCAAAAACGAACTTGTAGTAGCCTTAAGTAAATTCTTCTCACAAATCTCTTAATCTGCCTGCCATTACGTCAGTTCGTAAAAAATGCTCTTTTGCTCACAATTCTGCTCCCATATGGTTATTCGGCTCTGTTATGCCGGATAAGTGTTCAGTTTTCAGTGTACTCGACTCTCTTTTTACTCCCGCCTCAATAAACAAAGTAACCACAATTGGAGCCGGTAATTTCAAACGCATTTTCGGAGGTTGCGACAACTCAAGAATGAACACGAACATAATGTTCACAAAAAGTTTTGTGATTTTTGTGCTAAAAAACGTATGTTCAGCTTGTTTTCATTGTTCAATGCAGTTTTTTTATTGATTATGCTCAAATATATACTGGTCGTAAAATTGCTTGTTCCGCGCTACTCGAACAGGGCTACCTGCCGGCAGAATCTGCTTTCTCCAGACGAGTGTTGACTGAACGGAGGAAAGCCGATCTCACGGCGATACCGACGTGCTTTAGTTTAGTGGTTGCCCCATGGACAGCAGTGGGCTTGTCTTTCTTTAGTCATGTCGAGTTGATCTGTTATCCCCCAAGGTTCGAGCTATCGCATCAAGTGTAATTTTAAATTTATAACTGCAAAACTAACAGTATAGTTTGTAGATAGATTATATTAACGCACCTAAACAACATTGATTCTGCAAATATAGAGCGGTAATTGGACTAAATAATCTTTAGAAAGCGGAGAAACTGTTTGGCTGATGAATACCCGATAACTTTCAAGTAAGCTCTTCGATAACTTATTACCGAAAATAAATTTCCCCGCTTTGAAAACAACAGACTTACAGCAATTAGATTATAGCAATCTGAGGAGTCCGGCTAGAGTTTGGTGCCGGTTTGAATGTTTTGTTTGATTGTTTATATTTTCATTAACCCCCAAATCTCTCCCAAAATTTCAAATCCAGTATCTTCTTACTAAACAACGCTTTATAGAAGAAACATTTAATTTTGGCCGAGGATGGCCTTGTTTTTGCTTTTTTTCAGTCTTATTTGATCTTAAAATTCGGACAGATCTAAGCCTCGGTTTTCTTATCAAGCTTATTCTGACACAGACAAAAAAGAACGCGTGATATAACACTCCAGCTCTGTTGTAGTCTTTTTCATTCATTGTTGTCTAAAAAGGACTGGTCCCGATCCCTTAATGAGCTAAATACACTATACTTGCCAAAAATCCGGTCTATTTAATTTCGGACAAAAAAAGTGTCCGACAAAAAAATCTTCCAAGATCTTTGAGCGTACGAAGTTTTTACAGTACTGTAATAAAGTTTAAGGTACTTTTTCGGTCGAAGACCTCACATAACGAAGGCAAATTTTCATGATAACCATGCAGCCGGAGTTTATACTAGGCTTTGCTCCGATGTTGTTCATTTTATCTCTTGAAAGCAAAGTTTTTTGGGTTTTTTATGAAAGATAAAAACATTGATCAATTTACAGTATATAATTATCTCTTCGGTCCAATTTAAGTTTTATCAATTTGTGTTGTTACTCGTAAGTGAAACTGAGGTTGCAGTTTACTTTTAGAATAAATTTTTATCTTGTTTGTGGTTCTGCACAGCAAAAATCAAAGAGTTTTGCTGCATGCGTGGGGAGTTCACAAAGTTGGTAATTGGAGTCGAAAACCGATTTATTGTCAATCGTGAAACTGAATTCTCCGAAGTAGTCGACTCTGTTAACCGTTGAAATATTTGCCCCGGAATACATGCTACACAACTAAAATGAGACTTTGTAAAGACATGTTTCAGTTCGTTGCTTAACACTTGCAGTCGAATATTGTTCATGTAGTTGAATATAAACTTCACATAAATGACGGACATCTAGAACTGTGTCCTACACGTAAAAGTCTGGAGAGTTATGTTCATTGGTGCAGAAGAATTTCACTTTCTTTTGATAGGAACCTCTTACACCCCGTCTTACACGAACGATGATAAAACACGGTCAAAAAGTGCGCAGAACATATCGAAGGTGGAAACCTCTGCATGAGTCAGGAGGCTGAGAAAGGAACGTTTGTTTATGTAAATTTTGAACTGGCGACTCTAGAGCCGTTAATCAAGTCTTGAAGGCATATAGACATGTAATATAACAACCGCAAAATAAAAAAACATATATGTATAATAATGCAAAAATAGAAACGTTTACTTTTTACGAACACTTGAGACTGATATTCTTAAAACAATTAATATGGTTGGAAACAGTTTCCCATTTAACTTTATAAAAGACTTACTTGATCGTTTTAGTAATTGAAGTCAGTTACTGCTATACTTGTTAAGAGCCGATGTTACGAAAAAATACACGTTATTTTCAGGCATTCGACTTTTACACAGAAACTACTTGGTGAGCCTTTTTGTTGCACCAAATTTGTTTGCGCACTAAGGAGCACATTTAAAAAAATACTAAAAGTTCTGTCAAGAGGCTTCGGCTTAATATTTTAAAGTGTTATGATGGCGCCAAAACCTGCTGACAGAACTTTTTAAAGTTTTCTTTAAATATACTCCCTTATATGAAAGAATTTTGATGCAATAAAAAGGAAGTATAGAATGCAATCGATCGAATGCTAAACATTGGATATATATTTGAGAACTTTGACAAATTGCCATGAATACAAAATTTCCGACGGGAGTACAAGGGCTGATTCACTTTTTTTCTTTTTAGGAACAAACGTAATACGAACAGCGAGGCCCAAATTGCCTAACAAATAAAAGCAATTTAAGAACAATCAGAGGCTGAAATGAAAATGTGCATAGGTATTCGCGCTATATTTTCACAAAAATTACTGAAGATACTATCTCCCTCAAATCAAAGAAAGCACAGAGCATACAAAAGCACCTAAGGGCGTTTTAGTTGATTTTCAACCGTTAAAAGTGTATGGTAGGCCTTGGCGGCTTGTGCTAGCATAATTTTTAGCATAATTGGAGCAAAAAAGCATAATTTTTTAAACGAGCACGGCCACGGCATAATTAGCAAATTTTAGCATTTTTTGGAGCATAAATTCATAAAATGTAATAAATATGGTGCATTTTCTACAGGTAGAAATTAAATTTAGGTAGTATGTTCTTGCAATGCGTGTTTTAGCTACGCTAATAAAAGTATTGACTTTGTTCTGACGTGCTAAGTTACTAGGCTTTTTTGGCGAATTCCAGCTGCAGTTAAGAAGCTTTTATTGGTGCAGCCTTCCTCTGCTGCAGTT
The DNA here is from genome assembly GCA_025403585.1 of Parazoanthus swiftii. Taxonomy (NCBI): domain Eukaryota; kingdom Metazoa; phylum Cnidaria; class Anthozoa; order Zoantharia; family Parazoanthidae; genus Parazoanthus; species Parazoanthus swiftii. The sequence goes on along the minus strand of JAOBYE010002573.1, from coordinate 1,812 downwards.
GAGCGAGCCTTCTCCCTACTCAGCCTCAGCGGCATTTAGCGATCCGCGCCGGCAGGACAGCGCTCTGGCAGACTATCTCCAGGCCAGCGTAATGTTGCAGTACAATAAGCGTTGATGTTGACTTGTATATACTATTCGTATCCATGTTTATTCAAGCAATTGTTGGTGCTGAAAGAACTCAGAACTGTGAAGACAAGTTGATTTACTTCGTGGCTTGATACTTCCAACGTTTTAGCTCGCTACAGTTTTATTTAGTTTAAATCAAGAAACTACTATATTCTTTTGGTTCAGTCAATATATACAAGTGTGATCGTTCAGTTGTTGAAGGCATTTTACAAACGGTTTAGATATGCGAGCAGCTAATTTGGACAGCTGAGGGCCGAGACAAACTGCCATAAAACACAAATAAATTTACAACAACAGTCTATTTGAAAAACACCATATTTTGGTGTCGTTATTGCGCACCTCTATGTACAGAATCTAAGTCGTTTTGTGAGCATAATTTCGGAAATCAGGAGCATAATTTGGGAATTCTGGCATAATTTGGCAATATTTCGAGCACTCCTAGTCGCATAATATGCCACTTTTAGGAGCACAATCCGCCAAGGCCTAGTGTATGGCAGTTCAGAACAAAATAAGAACATTTTGAGCCTCAGAATGCTGAAAAAATAAAAACATTGAGCCTGAGAAAAAATTGTACTGGTTCTTAGTAAAAAAAGTGGAAGCTGAAAAGGTTTGCTGTCACATCAGTTAACATAACTAGAATTGGCACGAATCTATCTTGATGTTTGAGAAAACCTTACGAGTTACGTAAAATTCAGTGGAACAGCAAATAAGAACACAGCTGTAAAAGCCAATCCTCAAAAAACAAATGAGCGTTCTAAAAAAACCGAGTGTAGTGTATCTATCTTAACAAATTTATAACATTTTCACACTTTTACCATTTGTTTCTGAGTGGTCATGTATATGTGGAGGTGGTTTTAACGGCTTTCAGTGAATCTGTCTGATACAGTCTTTAGAGCTCAAAACATTTCCTGAGTCCATTTGAACTATTTCCTGTCTAGCCTGTGTTCAATTTAACATGGAAGCTTGAGTGCAGTTAGATTCAGAGGTCAATGGTTCGGCTGTATGGTTAATTGCTACACGTGTTTGTTTGTTTAACTGTTGAAGTAGTCATTTCCGTGGCCAGCGCAGATATAGTGAGTCATTTATAGCGAATGATGGTTCTTGATAGTAAGTGGCTAGAAGTGAGGGGAAAAAACTGACAGCGCGCGGTAGAGACTGTGAGACTTATATTCTCTGGCCACAGGAGACCCATCCCAGCATTCAGTTGTTTGTGAAAAAGATCCGAAATATGAGATTTGTTTATGGAAAGGTCTGAACTTTAAGATTATTATAATCATCGCGCTGTCGACGTTAAAACTTCAAAGAATACTTTTGATGCCGACATCTGAATCTTGTTTTAAAAAGAACGGCTCTATTGATGGCATCATTCGATTCACCGTGGAACAAAAAAAAAAACGACGATCTATGCATGCGAGCGGTTAGTGCAGTTGGTAAGATCTGTGACTGCCAACCAGGAGGGCCAGGAGGCCCCGGGTTCAAACTCCAGCCTGGTCGAGGGTTGAACTTTGGGCGACCTTCTTTCACCACACCGTCCGTGGACAGCCGGAACGTTAACCCGTTGGCCTAGTCTCTTGACGTTCTCACTACCGGGGGATTAAAAAAGAACCACGCTCTTCTCGTGATCGCGGTGTTGTGGTCTGTCATCAACATACAGCTCATTCCGAGCGGCTATAGGCTGCACTCCGA
>JAOBYE010002351.1:0-24058 GCA_025403585.1 Parazoanthus swiftii | reverse complement strand
GTGTAGTGTCTAAAATTCATAACTTGTGGTTTTTTGTAAAATCATTGTCCTGCACAACTAAGCTCCAGAATTTGTAATAATTCTTCTGTTGTAGTTTGAAAATCAAACTCAGCAGCCCGAGTCCTCTTTTTTTAATCATCAGTAATTTAATGTTTACCTTTTTCCCTATTATCATACACACTAATCAATACATAACGTTTTACGTTCTTACAAAGCAACTTGTAAGAATTTGTAGGAGTGATAAACCATTACACCATTGTTAATCAGGAGGGGTAACCATTAAGAAAAGAGAAGAATGCTGTATGTTTTAGTGATGCTACGCTGTTCACATTTTTGAACCGCGGTAAATCTTGTAGTCTATTCCCTTCGCTGTTGTCACTCGCATCACGGCGCAATGTTTTGATTCGTCCTCGATCAACTGCGTAATACCCTCCGCGACAAGCTCAGGTCTGGAATACAAAGACAATGGTCACTTTATTCCTACAATAACTAGACCCCTTTTATAGTATAAAAGCTGCAGGGATGGGGACTGTTAAAAGATCCCCAACTGCATCCCAACGATTTTCGAACCGGTACAAGGTCAACCTTAACTCCCGCACAGTCACGAGAGTATCAACTGATAACATAAACTCTGTTTCTCACTACCTCTTTCTAATGATTGGCCCAGAATTAAAAAAATAATGTCAATATTCCGAAGTTATGCTACTAAACTCCAAAAGTATGCGCACAAAATAACAGTATTTTAGTGTATATAACAGTGAAAACGTTTCCCTTGGGTTACTTGGGCCATATCTTCATTCTATGAGCTTCGGAAACTGTGGATTCTTTCTTTTTGGTCTGAATCTGACTCCAGATTGACCGTGACCGACGCCATCTTGGAGTCAGAGAGAAATATCAGAGGGAAAGTCGAATCAGACGTTGGGGTCACCGAGGATCGAACGGGGACCTCGAGCTCCGAAGGCCGCGCACTAACCAACTGAGCTACACCTGCTTCTATGAAAACAAAATCGATAGAAGCGGACGGTGAAGTTTTGGTTCAGTTCTTGAACTTGCTGTCTGTAAATTTGAAATCAACAACTCATCTATTCTGATTACGGTCATGCAGTTTCGCGTCACCTCCGTTGACTGTAACCCGATTGAAAATGAAGGTTGAAATGCTTCCATCAAAACACCAACCTTAGCAACCCCTGCCGCTGGATTTCGTCACGTTGTTGCTGCGCTAGATCTGCCCGCTCCTTTTGCCCCCTGTGGACCAATGGTGTGTCGGTGAAGGAGGGGCAAATACAGTTCACCCGGATTCCTTCCTGTTGCTTCAGCATCTAACAGAGATGTTCAGAAAGATTCTCATTCCTTATCTTTGATGTTGACACACGACAAAAGATAAAGCCTGAATGATCTGTGATGCTATTTGACAAAACTAGTTTTAAGAGGGATTTACAATACAATCAGCAGTCATTATATATGGCGACGGAGGGAACTGGGGGGAGGTGGTAGAGAAGAATTTGGGGGGCCTGAAAACTAGAGGTACCTTTGCATTAAGCTACCTTTTGTGAAGCTATCGTTGTGTTAGCTACCTTTGCGTTGAGGTACTTTTGCGTCGAGGTACCTTTGAGTTAAGCTTCCTTTGCGTTGAGGTACCTTTGAGTTTAGTTTCCTTTGCGTTGAGGTACCTTTGAGTTAAGCTTCCTTTGCGTTGAGGTACCTTTGAGTTAAGCTTCCTTTGCGTTGAGGTACTTTTGCGTTGAGGTACCTTTGCGTTGAGGTACCTTTGAGTTAAGCTTCCTTTGCGTTGAGGTACCTTTGAGTTAAGCTCCCTTTGCGTTGAAGTATCTTTGCGTTGAGGTATCTTTGCGTTGATGTATCTTTGCGTTGAGGTACTTTTGCATTAAGCTACCTCTTTATCGAACTACCTTTGCGTTAAGCTACCCTTACGTTGAGTTACCTTTCCTCTGGAATTACTTTTAAAAAAGTTATAATTAAACAACATTTTCAATTACTGGATTTTGAAAATCGTTTTACAAAACAGCGGTAAAGTTTGTCGCCTACGACTTTTTCCATTTCGTGGGCGGGTTATGTCATTTGTAACATATAATATACATGTAAAGTTTGATGAATGGCAGCGAGTCAAGTAGTTGGCGAAGTGGTAGTGCACATGACTGGAATGCTGGCGGTCAAAGGTTCAATACTCTTCGATATTTTTACCTTCATTCTATACTGCTTCTTTGTTCCTCTTTGCTATTTATTTATTTTTTCTTTTAGGATTTGAGTTTGGGTCAGGGTTACTGCTAGTTTTATTTTCGTGATTATTACTTCGTCTTCTTCATGAAAATGGCATTGAACTGTTGCTCAAATGGCATCAACTATTTCAAATGGAATTGACCGTTGATAAAAAGGAAAATCGCGTCTCCTACCTCCATCCATGGTTCTTTTTATCGTGATCTTGAGCAACAACGCATTGCGTATTAAAACAAACTTTAAGCCCTCTCAGTTGCAATAATCGCGGATAAATTTATCATAATTAACCAGTTTACTACCTGGAAACTTCTCGAGAGTCCAACAACAGCGTACTTTGTGGCCGTGTACACAGGGTTCAAAGCGAAGAAAGTCAAACCTGCGAAGGAATAAAAATAGCTCTTCCTTCGCTTTTTATAGGAAGATCGCCTGTTGGAGAATAAATACCACAAGCATTTGACGAAAGTGGCGTAATACCACGAGTGTCAAGCAAAGTGACATTTGATCAAATAAAATGGCATTTTTCTTTTATTCGCGGTGTTTTCAAAAATGAATCATTGCAAGTTAACTAACAGCATATACATGTATAAACTTGTTTTTGTTAATCTACCCAGTAAGTAAAATACAAACACACGTGCACGGGAAAGCCATGCGCATATAGCAGTAAAACTGTTTGTTTTCGAATATATTTCTTGCAAACAGAACTGTTTTTACAGCTTGTTAGTGCGAGTGAAAGTACGTTTTACACATTCATTTGCACCAGCTTTCCCAGTGCTCATTAAATTATATTTCGAGATCGTTCTGTACATGTTTAATGAGCGCGAGCCAGAAAATATATATCATTACTGAACCAACATTTGCTTAAATTTGATTCTAAAAAGTCTGAAGTCATTCTCAACAGAACCAAGATTACACTACGGACACGTTTGATATATACCAAATACGAACAGGTTTCATTTTGGGTTTGTTTTAATCGTGTGTCTGTAAACGCGCTGTATCCAACATCTAACGATAAGTTATCTTCTCTTTTCATTTTTACCCACCAGAGATCCCCCAGCAATTCATAACCCAGCTAACTCACACCAACCCGCCACTGAAGCCGCATTCACGAACAATCCTCTTTTCCTTTCCCACCAGATGTCCCCAAGTGTTTCACACCCAAACTGACTCACACATACCTGCCATAGAAGCCACATTCACGATCACTCCTCTTTTCCTTTCCCACCAGATGTCCCCAAGTGTTTCACACCCAAACGGACTCACACATACCTGCCATAGAAGCCACATTCACGATCACTCCACCTTTTCCTTTCCCACCAGATGTCCCCAAGTGTTTCACACCCAAACTGACTCACACATACCTGCCATTGAAGCCACATTCAAGATCACTCCTCTTTTCCTTTCCCACCAGATGTCCCCAAATGTTTTACACCCAAACTGACTCACACATACCTGCCATAGAAGCCACATTCACGATCACTCCACCTTTTCCTTTCCCACCAGATGTCCCCATGTATTTCACACCAAGGTAAGTGCCTATAACCACACCCTTCTGTTATAAAAAAAGAAATTTTGAGCGAGTCTTCAGTTATTGTTCCAAATGTGCAAGTGTTGTGAAAATTAGTAAACAATTGTTTGAAAACAAGGGGCAATTCATTTTAATATAATAAAATTATCTGAAATTCGTCATTTTAAAAAGTTTATACGTGACTTGGTTTACCGTCTCCCTAAAGGAAAAAGATGCAACCTATCAAAACGTCTTCTCAAATGGTTCAATGATTTCATTGGGTGGAGATGCGTGTACAGAGTGACCTTAATAAATTACCTAACAAAGTGCCAAGTATTGCTTTCAACAAACCGGCATTTGCCTATTTTCTTGGGTTCATGGGTTCCATCGAACCCTATGAGGCAAATTTGCTGGATGTGTGACACCTCATTTCACTACATAAGCTGTACATCCATCCATCAGTACATGACACACTGTTTGTGACAAGCAATGAAGAGAAAGTTGCATACACCCACCAAATTTATGTCAATCATCCTTTCCATTTCTGTTAAATCTTGGGCAACAATGTCAACGCCAGCATTGTTAACAACAACATCAATGTGGCCAAACCTATCTAAAGTCTCTCGGAAAGCTCCTGTTAAAAACAGACAGAAGATACAAACACCTTATAAGTTTAACATTTTCTGATCCTGGGACAAACAGTGTTAAAGTGACAGGAACTGTAAGTGGACAGGAGGTTTGTGTAAACACAAGATGGAGGGAGAGACACTGGTTCCATGTTAACAATCTTCTATAATTTACTAACCATCACGTTTTTAGCAACGAAGGTCAGTGCAGCTACTGTAGTGTATGACGATGATAGTAGTGATGGTGATGTTGGCGATAAAGATGATGGCTATGGTAATATCTTACTAGTGACGATAATGATGGTGATGGTGATGTTGGTGATGGTAATAATGACAATTATTAAAGTGTCATGATTGTGCTTAGCTGTTACTGGGCTAATTGAGGACACCACCAGTAATCTAAAAAAAAGATATCTTATAACCTAAAACTCAACTGACTGTGCAATTATATATAAAAGCTATTTTCATATGGCAAATACACTTCTTGCATTCTGATTGGTTCGTGAGTGGTCTGGATTTCCCATAAAGCCCACAGGCATAATAGGTTATTAATGACTCAGTCTATACTGCAAGGCATCAGTTTGATATTTCCCAATACAGACCTCACTGTCTAGTTAATAAGCACCTAATTGTTATATATGTTCTGAAAAAGTCAATTCTAAAATTCAGTTAAGACAAATTTCAAAACAACTCAGATCTATGCACCTGCCTGCCGTGGCTGTAGATCTTTATCATTTACATGTAACTTGCCTGCCATTGTCTTGAAAATTTAGTAAAAAAGATATAAATTCTAAAAGAGGCCAGACCAATCCAAGTTTTGGTAGCACAGACCTTTTTAAAATTTGAAAGGTCAGTCAATTAGAAAATCCTATGTTTATTTTATAACTGTGGCATTTTAACACATCCCTTTTTGATCAAAAAATAATTGAAATAACAAGATCTTAAGTTGTTTGGTGCATGGAATCAGAATATTTGTATAAGTTGTTACTCTTTGGTGGCACTTTGAGTGGTTGCTTGATCATATCAATTTTTTTAAAAAAAAGTAAAATTCCACTGTCCTTTTTTTCTGCTTTTGACAAAAATGGTTGGTCAGATCTGTGCTACCAAGAATAAGTTGGTCTGGCCAATATCCTATAATGTGGGAAATTTAGAAGAAAAATACTTATTAATAATGATAAAGCCATCACACTGTTTTGTAGGATACTGTACATGATTCAGATTGTATACATTTTAAATATTCAGTCTGGATTTTTGGAGGATCGGATCTGGTGTGGCACATGTGTGGTAAGGGTTTGGAGGAGCCAAACACACTACTCTGATCTCCCCTCTTTTCCCCCTGTGGGAGGACTTGAGTTGTTTAATACATAGTTATATGTTACACATTGCTATGTAGATTCATTCATTCAGGTGAAGTTTGAAGTTTTAACGGTTTTTAAACTTTTCCAGAATGTAGTTTTCCCTTAGTTCACCCCTCGAGTCGAACAGGACCACAGTGGTGGTCGAAAGCTTTCCTGAGGGAAAACTACATTCTGGAAAAGTTTAGAAACCGTTAAAACTTATATGTTACACGTTATATCTGGACAAAACTAAACATCTGACTGAATTCACCATTTAATATAATTATCTAATATAACTAGTTTCCACTAGTGTTCCTAAGGTTGAACTAGTGGTAATTTTTGCAAACTGCACATACATAGCTGCACACAAGACATTTGGTTTTTGCAGCAGCCTTTTTGGTAATTAGAAAGGGGAGTATTTAAGGTTTTTGCTCAACACTAGTGTTTATATATACTATATCAGTTTTTCATCTTCACTTACCATATTACCATATTACCAATTATCATTATAATTATAGTTAAGTATTAATAATAATTATTATTATTAATATCATATTATTTTGTTAATATTATACACTGCAATTTCCATACTACCTGCCTTGTGGTTTAATTTTCCCATACACCTGTATACAGCAAGAAAACCTTAACAAACCTATGGGTGTAGTAAACACAGTCACCTAACCTTCCATCTGTGCTTTGGAGGATACATCACAGTGGAGAAAGAGAGCTCTGCCAGGACCAAACTCTTTTTCAATCTTCTTCACGGATTGTTTGCCTTTCTGCTCATTAATATCCAGGATGCTGACCTGAAACATAAACAGGACGTGTTAAATCCTTTACACACCCCTGTCTCTTTCTTTTTCGAGTAAAACCAGCCTGCCTCTCTCACTCTGGACTGAGTTTTAGCAACCCTGACACCCCATCCATGCTACACTGTAATGCTGGTCAGGAGTTCCTTGTCTGAGTTAATGCTCAGTTAGAATGAATATCTGGGTAAACCCTCTCGCTCAAAAACACAGATATGTTCCAATCAGGATACTGTAGAAGGAAGAGGATGGGATAGGGGTTGGTTGTTGGGTTCAGTGTAATTATAAAAAATATACACCCAATTCTGGAATGTCAACCTAGAGTTCAGGGAATCAAATGTCCAGCATAGAGCTTCCAGTTGCATTCAGTAAACATGTAAACCATTCATAAGCCTGCCAACAGCTTGCACGAGTTTTTGTAGACTTCATAGACACTATGAAAAGCAGGAAATATTATCAACTGAGGTGATCAAGACCCAGGCTTCTGTTCACCAATCAAAAGTTCAGTAAATTACCAGCTTCAATCAAAATGTATTGAATGATTGAAGCTCAACTCTTTTGAGTTTGATTTCCGGTCATTTGATTGGATACACCAATATCATCCTAGCAGAGTTGGACTGCAACCAGTCATATCCACTAGCAGACTAAGACCCAATTCAAAGATTTTTACCGACCCCTTCAACTTCATTCTCGTCGTTGAAATCAGTGAGTAAGCATAGGAGATACACAAATCTAACTAGCTCAAAAGACAAGTATACACCGGAGGGTCCTAATCCTTTAATATAAGGCTTGCGTGATTTTGAGCCCTTGGTACCCAGCTGGGCGTACTGACATTAATGTCTTGCATTTTAAAACTCCTTATATATCACCGACCCTGCGAGCAGATATCTCTCATATCACCACGAAGAGCCTGATGCATCGTTCTTTGTGGTGATATAAGAGATCTATATACGCTCGGAGGGTAAAAATCACCCCGATATTAATTATCAATCATGAGCGATTTCTTTCCCAGAGTGGATCATAAGTGATAAGCCCTCCCTTTACAGAACTGTAACAAATTAAATAACAATTGAATTTTATCAATAAAAAGATTACTGTGATTTAAAGGACAAGCGAAGTAGTCCTTTAGTTTAGTGAGCTCCGCCCCAACAAAAATAAATAAATACCTTGCCCATTCTGTTCAATATCGCTGTACAGACGGCTTGTCCGATACCCTGCACGCCTCCGGTCACGATACATACGCTACTTCGAAGATTCATCTTCACTGCACGTGTAATTTCCTTGGGGACTCGATCCTTTAAGATGATCTCAACCCGTCCGAACTACCGAACTTTGCCCATATACAATGGAACTGATTTTCTATTTACCGTCTTGTTTACTGCTTGCCACCATTCAGCGGTCTTGCCGTTCGCGGACTCAAAACAACTCACATCACAGGCAGCCCAAGCTGTGTACAAAGCTGCTTTGTTTTACGGTGAAAAACCCGCGATATTGCACATTGTTTTGTTTTAAAATAATGAGCTCAAATGTTTTTATTAGTTGTCCATAAGGTCATGGCCAACGAACGAAAAAGAAAGAGAACAGAAACATATAACAAAGAAATTGACCGAGTTTCATAATTATAGCAATGTCAACCTTGATAAGTACGTCTCCCGGGTGCGTCTCCAACTGCCGCTATTTACACTGAGCTCGGAAATGTTTTCGAGTAACTACAAGTCTGATTGAAAACTTTATGCGATCAAATTAAACACTTGTGATAGACTTCGATCCAATACAGGAAGAAGAAGAACAACAACAACTCCTCCAAGCAAACTTCCATCCTACCAGCCACCATAAAAACTGCCTGAATGTCCCCTTGTACCACTTTTATTTATGTACGTTTTTAATTGTTTAATTTTAATAGAAGGGTAGGTTATCGATTGGGATTATGTCCTGTTTTCTTATCTCTGTCACACTTTTTTTTTTTCTTCTTCTTGTTTATTTGAATTGTTGTATTCATAAATTATGTAAATCTGTGACAAACAAAATAAAATAAATATAAAATAATAAGAAGAAGACGACGAAGACGAAGAAGAAGAAAAGAAGAAAAGAAAAAGAAGCAAAGAAGAAGAAAAGAAGAAGATGAAGAAGAAGATGAAGAAGTAGAAGAAGAAGATGAAGAAGAAGATGATGAAGAAGAAGAAGAAGAAGATGAAGAAGAAGATGAAGAAGAAGATGAAGAAGAAGATGAAGAAGAAGATGAAGAAGAAGAAGATGAAGAAGAAGATGAAGAAGAAGAAGGAAAAGCAGTTTATAAAGTGTCTCTTACAGATAACATTCGGCAAAACTGAGCGCTTGCAAGCGCTTAAACAATGCAATAAAATATACTTTCTACATAAAAACAAAAAAAAATTAAACACTAAATGCTTTTTCAAAAACAAGTCTTCAGCCTCGTTTTAAAGTCAGAGCAGAAGGACTGTTTTTGACTGACCCAGGAGTGCCGTATAGAAAGCTAAGCATATAGAACTTCCAATTTTCACAGTCACACACCTTCATGTACACTAACAAAAAAACAAATGAGTTATACAAGCAAGGAAAGGGAAGTTAGGATTTACACAGCCGTCTTAGCTGACGTTCGCCTCCTAGCTAGTTGCTTGAGCTCTCTTATGAGTACACTGGATTTTGAATTTTAGGTAATCTGATTGGCTCTCTACCCAAGGTCTAAATCTTACATACTGTAGTTTGTCCAAATACGGAAACTGACAATTTTATCACGGAAACTGAATTTTCCCTCAAAGTGGCTGAAAACTCGAGTCAGTAGAACTTAAAGTTCGAGATGTTTTTATTCCAGTGTTTGGTATTTAATAAAACAATTATTCCACATACGCTTGTGAATATGACCTTATGATAGCCGACTTGGTGCTCCGCATTTCATCCGCTATCTAAAAGCTCATCTCCAACGGGCGTTTGTGGAATACTTGTTAAGTATAGAGCGTCACTTGAGCTCACAGTGTTAATTCACTCTTTAAAATCATTTCAGATCAGTCTGAGTTTATAAAATTTTATTGCCGATAAAAACTCTGGTTTGGCTTTTTATGTTATACAACTGTTTAACTTTTACCTAAGCTCTAGCTAACTCAGCGTATTAGTGAATAAAGTATGTATCTATCAAATAACTGTCTGGACCTTTCAGGAACCCCCTCCTAATTAACAGAATGCAGATATAAGTAAAGATCTTGACCAATCTTTGAGTGTCCGTACAACACACAGGCTTGACTAGCTAATATTTTTACTTTTAAAATTAACTCCACTTATAGGGATATGTTAATAAGCATGCAGATGATTTTCAATTTTATAAAAACACTCTTAATTCAGTTTTACTGCTATGAATATTGAACATACTTATCATTTTGTTGTTGTAGTTGTTACTGTTACTATTGTTATTATCGTGCTGATATCACAAAGATGAAAAAATGATATACAATGAGCATGTCTACAGTAAGTGGCAATGACTTTAGCTGCCGTAAATCTTGTAATCTAACTCGTTTGCTTTGTTAACTTGCATCACGGCCCCATTCTTCGATTCGTCCTCAATCAGCTGCATTATTCCCTCAGCAATAAGCTCGGGCCTAAAATGTAGGGACAACAAAAAACTTTATTCCTGTAAAAGTGCATCAGTAGCCCTTTCTAGCCGTAATATATAACTTCAGCAATAAATCACCTACGGGAGGGAGGGGGAAGGATATTTTCGCTATGCATCCCCTCCCTCATTTTACCATTTTCAAGGGACAGTTTGCTTCACAACAAATGACACCACTTTTCTCAAAGTAGTGCTTATTAATTTTATTATTATTATCATTATTATTAATATTAATCGTTTGATTGAAACCTTATTATAACTACATCTATAATAATTATATAAGTACGCCTTCTTCGTACAACTTCAGGGGTACAGGGAAATTGCAAGACTAACGTTTGCACCTAACAACACCTACTTTAGCTTTTCAAACTGTTTTAATTTATCTCGGTACTGCTGCGGTACGTCAGGCGTGTTGATCAGTTCACACACCATTGGTGTGTCAACAAGAGAAGGGCAAATGCAATTCACCCGGATTCCTTCCTGTAGCTTTAGGACCTGGTGGAAAGTAATGTTATAGATGTTAAATGGTGGCCAGTCCGTAGGACTCCCCATAAACGTTTAAGGGTTAAAGTATTTTTATCTGGGGTGCAATTATGGGCAGGCGCGTAGCTACCTGTAAGCCAGGGCTTACCAGCTTTTCTGAAACCCAGTAGCACTTTTCTCCATCCAATTTCTTTCATTTCGGAAAATGAAGGTACAGGACAGACAAAATAGAAATTTATGTAATGGCTGGAAATGCTTCCAATAAATCCATCATTGTAAAAAGAAACTTTGCTTGTTTTTCGTCTCCATTTTGACTTATATAAAATTAATCGAAAAAATACTGGGTCGGCTAAAGCCTCGTCAACCTGTGAATCCGGTCTTACCAGAAAAAACTGGCTGGCTACGCGCCTGATGGGGTATTTATGGGGTGGGTTCCTATTTTACTGTGGGTGAGAATCAGGTGTTGAAAACCTTGTAAGGAACTTTGTGTCCTTGTGTTTTATGTACCTCGTGCTTTGACAAAAAAACTATATAAGTTTAAAACTAGCCTTTTGGAATAATCGTTCTTCAGTGGGAGCAGTGCTGAAAATATTCACCACATCGGGACAAACCAAAGCTCGGGAAAGCAAAACGATTCGACATACTGTAGGTACAGTTAATACGTAGCTCTACCGTCTATCACAATCAGCCAGTTACCTGCAAACTTCTAGAGAGTCCAACCACAGCGTGCTTTGTGGCGGAATACACAGGACTCATCAAATACGGGTTCAAACCTGTGAAGAAAGTTATGCCACAAAATAAAATACTAACCTGATAGTACAGAGCTCATGCGAGAAAGTGCCACCAAGGACCACTTCCTGAGTGGTTTGGCTTTTGATTTTGAAATTTTGGTCTGAAGATAAATGTCGTTTATTCAGTGTTTTTCTTAAGGCCGGTACACCGGTACATTGTACCGACGTTCCCCGGTAGCTGTACCGCCTTTCCCCAGCAATGGCGTTTGGCAAGTTTTTTAAAGTCGCCAGATGCACAAAATTGCATCATTTTCCAGGACTCTAAATTTCAAAAATGTTCTGGGGGATGCCCCCAGACCCCTCTAGAAGCTTGTACCTTCGGCGCTTGATGACTTCCAACCCAGGTGTACCTGCTTTCCCAGTTAGTGTACCCCATTTCCCAAGGCTTAAGAAAAGCACTGTTATGGATGAAACTCTGGAGATGTATTTAAAATTAAAGTGCTGGAATGAAAATGGGCACAAGTTTAAAGCCAGGTCTGAATGTTGGTCTAGGAAAATTCACATAAAACTGGTCTGAAAACGTCAAATCCCGTACCACCCCTATCCGGTGTGCACCCCATGTACCCGGGGATTTTGTTGATGTGTGCATTAAGCTCTCCCAAAAAACAGATTACATATTACTTATCTTGGCAACTCTGCACTCGGTTGTTTTAGGATGGTTTTTAACGTGAAGAAAAAAACAAAAACCTCCGGAAAAGAAGCAATTTTCTATCGTAAGAGTTCGGGTTATTATGCTGCGATCGTCGGGTACATTATGGCAAAATATTAACCTTAAGTCTTCAAACACTCGTTGTTTACTTTAGGGTGAGTACATCGTTTTTTGCGGTGATCATTCCTTCTGTCTCCTTTCCACCAGAAATCCCTATGCATTTCAACGCAAGTTGACTCACACCCCCCGCCATAGAAGCCACATTCACGATCACTCCTCTTTTCCTTTCCCACCAGAATTCCCCATGTATTTCAACGCAAGTTGACTCACACCCCCCCCCCGCCATAGAAGCCACATTCACGATCACTCCTCTTTCTCTTTCCCACCTGAATTCCCCATGTATTTCAACGCAAGTTGACTCACACCCCCATCATAGAAGCCACATTCACGATCTCTCCTCTTTTCCTTTCCCAAAAGAATTCCTCAAGCGTTTCACACCCAAAATTAAACGGACTCACACCAACCCACCATAGAAGCCACATTCACGATCACTCCCCTTTTCCTTTCCCACCAGAATTCCCCATGTATTTCAACGCAAGTTGACTCACACCCCCCCCCCCGCCATAGAAGCCGCATTCAAGATCACTCCTCTATTCCTTTCCCACAAGAATTCCTCAAGCGTTTCACACCCAAACGGACTCACACCAACCCGCCACAGAAGCCGCATTCAAGATCACTCCTCCTTTTCCTTTCCCACCAGATGTCCTAAGTGTTTCACGCCCAAACTGACTCACACCTACCTGCCATTGAAGCCACATTCACGATCACTCCTCCTTTTCCTTTCCCACCAGAAGTCCCCATGTATTTCACACCAAAGTGCGAACCTAGAACCACACCTTTCTGTTTCAAAAACAAAAGAGAATTCTGCAAATGCTAATACACGAGGCAGCAGTTTGGAAACACAGTAAAAAACTAGTACCGAAGACGGCAGTTACTTTGAGGCTTACGTGTAACCCTCCCAGTCCCTAAATACAGTTGATTCTATTTTTTTAATTTAATTTTATTATTTTCTGTTCCACTTTTATCTTGAGTTAATAAAAGTTTTTATACTTAAATTTAGAGTTGCTTACATTCATGTAGTAGTGGGGAGGTATATGTGGTATAATGCAAGTACTAAATATTCACAAATTTTTAAATAGGATTAATTGGAAACAAACGATTTCATTACTGACTAGATGCCAATAATATTAGGATAAAAATTCTGTCTGTCTGTCTGTATTTATGCCTGTCTGTCTGTTTTTCTGTCTGACTGACATGATAACTATATATTAAGACAAGCAGTGTGGGAAAAAATTGATGTACCCACCAAGTTTATGTCAATCATTTTGTCTAGCAGTGATAAATCTTGCAAAACTGTAAGTTTGACTATGCCAGCATTGTTAACAACAACATCAATGTGACCAAACTTGTCAAATGTCCTTTGGAAAGCCCCTGTTGCAAGTTAATAGAAACACAAGTAAGTCATTAATATGTATGAAATGGAACCAGTCTTTTACCTATAAACAGGGGCGGATCTAGGATTTTCAAAAGGGGGGTGCACCACGAGCGCCAAAGGTGCGAGTGAGTGTAGTAGGGGGGGGGTTGGGGTATGCCCCCCAGAAAATTTTAAAAATTTTAGTCTCTTAAATGGCCATTTCCAGCATTTTAAGACCAAATTCTTGCTCATAATCCTCTTTCAAATGATGAATTACAAAGCCGAATTCACAAAGAAATAGGTTAAGTATGTATATTAAATTTTGGTCCACCTAAAAGGGAGGGGCACGAGCCCTCCATGCTCCCCCCCCTTGGATCCGCCACTGATACATGCCCTACATGCCAAGCTAAGCTCAATCAACCATTTGGAAAATCATCGAGGGGGGGGGGGGGGCAATTGACAATCCACTCCCCCACGCTGATTTGTTACTTTGTAAGAATACAAAAATCAAATGCAGTCCTTAAATTGACTGTTTGACCAAACTGATCAGTTCAAATCAGTTTGCAGCTGGTGGAGCTTAAGCGTACTTGATTTTAAGCAAACACTCTGAAAAGAGAGGATAAGCAGGGCTTTGAGAAATTTAAAACAATACTTCAATAACTTGCAATTATCAATGGCTTTAAACCACAATTATCCTAAGACCTGTGGTGTATATATATATATATACAACCTTCCATCTGTGCTTTGGAGGATACATCACAATGGATGAAGAAAGCTCTGCCAGGACCGAACTCATTTTCAATCTTCGTCACAGACTGTTTGCCTTTTTGTTCATCAACATCCAGGATGCTGACCTGAAACACAATTGCAAGCAGGAAGTGACTATAAACCTGTAATATTCATATATAAAGTAACAAGGAGCCTTGTGATCAGGAAGTGGCAAATATACAAGCCAGAGGAAGAAAGAGTCTTCTTCATAATATCTGGGCTTGAAGCCCATATACAGATATAGGGAGAAAAACATGGCAAGGAATGCATCTGACTGGCTCGGTACATGTGGCAGAGGAAGTTACACTTGAGTTGCTGATTTTCCGGCACTGAGGGAGGTAAATTATAAAAGGTCAAAATATCTACTGGACATTTAAGCCAGAAAACTTATTTTTTACAATTGTAATCTGATGATCATGTTAATTCAAAGAACTATCAAGCAATTAATAACAAAAGCACAGTTCCTGGACAAGCCTGTTTTGCTAAGATGGATTCATTTGATATGATGCAAAGCACAAATTGGCAGAAGAGGCTTATCATCTTTGAGACAAGAGTGTCAAGTGGGAACAATTGCACTTCAACTGAAGTATGGATGAGTCAAGTAATATGGCAGAATTAAGGTTCTCACATCAGGCCTGTAGGCAGGGGGGTGCACAGGGTGCATATGCACCCCCCACGGACCCAAAAAGGTCCGCATTTGGGGGTTTAATCAGGCCAATGAAGAGGCCCGAATAGGTTTTTCATAACAGTTACAGTAGTGCTACCGCAATTCGAGACGACTAAAAAAAAACGGCCATAAGTGTGTTTGTCCCATAAATTTGGTTTTTAAGAGTCCAAGTTTACAAAATTTGCATCTCCCCAACAAAAATCCTGCCTAGAGGCCTGTGATATATTGATCTTACCATGGCAGATAACAATTCTGACCTCAAGACATGGTTTGGAAAAAAAACAAGAACTATGTGTCATGGCAAAACATTGAAATGTACAAGAAATAATGTGCTGATATAGCTATGATAGTAAGTACATGTACATAGATTTTAAAGTTTGATTTGTACTAAGAAATGAAGTCACTTGCTGGTACCAAGTATTTGGCTGGTCAAGTAGGAAAGAAGGATGACACTCCTTCCTTTTAAAATATTCAATAAAAGTGCATGACCCTCCCATTGAGTGCTAAATTTTACTGATGACCCTTGATCCTCTTTAATTAGCCCCAGCACTTCCCCCATGGCAAAACGTGACGTTACCTAATGTTTTACCTGACCAAACCTAAACTATGAATTGTCGCTTTACAACAATGATAGACTAGTTACTAACATGAATTACTGGGCAGGCGCAATGCTTCGCATAGCTGACTGAAAAATAATGTTATAGAACTGACTGAAAATGTTGTAGCACTGCCTGAAAGTACTTATAATTATATAGAACTGGCTGCAAATTAATTAAATTATGAGCACTGACAGGAAATGAAGAAGAACTGACTGAAAATATAGTAGAACTGATTGAAATGTTTTGTTCAAAAGAAATCAGTCTGAATCACAACTGACAATAATAGACAAATGAACGAGCTGATCCTGTCCAGTTTTTATTTTGGAATGACTGACAGTTTGCCGCGAACTGCTTCTACTGAATAAGTTTTCAAAGTGAAAAAAAAACTTGAACAGGCGACACGTCATAAGTCTTATTTACCAAAGGCAGAAGCTCATGAGACTTATGAGCTTCTGCCAAAGGAGAAAGATATTCATACCTTGCCGTTTCGTTTAAGTATCTCTGTACAGACGGCCTCTCCGATACCCTGTGCGCCTCCAGTCACAATGCAAACGCAATCTCGAAGATTCATGGTCGGTCACTGAGTTGAGAAGAAAGCTCGTATTTTATGAACCTGTTTTATGTTAACTGAATTGGTCTTCTTACATTAAAAGTAAAACTTGAAGAGCGGACGTGAGCTGTTCAACGGATGCAGCATATATAAGTTTTCCAAAATATTCAGCGGTCTTGCATTGCAGTCACGCAATGCAATCAGTGCCACAGGCATACAACTACTTCTGCCACGCTTGGGCTGCCTGTGGTGTGAACAACATGAGCAATTCAGTTTCACCCATTGCATGCCGGAGGGTGGCGGGGTACCTGTAGCTATGGCTATCACGTTGAAACACTCTTCGGAGTTGTATTTTCTCTGTTGACTGTTGTTTTTATTTATTGAGTGTCGAGTATCGATTTTATATTTCTTGGCATCGGAAGAAATTTTTTTTATCTCACCCCCATCCAACAAGCTATCCTACGCCTCGGGGCTTTGGAGTTTGGTACACAGCCACGGTGATTCCCATGCCAAAAAACATTGCCCACAGAATTTCTAGATTCATTTGGGAATTCTTTTGGTCAGGGAAAACTGAACTAGTAACCCGCAAACAATGTGTCCAACCAAGAGAGAAAGGTGGCATGGGCATTGTCCATGTGCCCTCTAAACTCAAGGCCTTGCAGCTCAAGTGGGTGGCAGTGGCCCTTGACAGCGATAGCACTGCTAAATGGGTTCATTTTGCCCGCCAGTAATGGCTTGGCCGCCAGCTGGCAAAACAACCAGAATGGCGGTGGTTGAATAGCAATTCACTGCCTCATGCCGACCCTTCTCTTCGACCTCCAACCTATTCTAATCTTTGGACCTATCTGGGGGAGATACGACAGTGGGTTCTTACCGCTCCAATTCTTGACTTTACAGTCCGTAAAGTTTATTCCCAATTTCTCACCACTCTTAAGTTTGAGGCTAAAACAGACCGTAAACGGCTCTCCCTAGCAGGGGACAACTTACCCTGGCTGTACATATGGCAGAATGCCTACGGGGGTCTTAGCACGAACTGGGAGGGGGATTTAGCCTGGAAAATTCTCCACCGCGTTGTTAAAACCTCAGCCTTTCTCACAAAATGGCGCAATCTCTGGATTTCAAAAGCGTGCCATTGTTGCCGCAGAACAGAAGACATTGAACATATTTTCATGGACTGTCCCTATGCTCAGTATGTCTGGGACTGGGCCCTCGAAATCATCAGCTTTGTCAACGGGTCAAACATTAAATACGACGTAAATACTATCTTGCTGCGAGCGAGCTTAACTCGCTCGCAACAGTCTAAATATCAAATAAACCTGGTGGCTTACCTAATAAAACTAGTTTTGTGGTGTCTCTGGGATGCCAGGAATAAATCCAGGTTTCAGCAAAGAGAAGTAACAAGTTGCACAAATCAAATCTACAATTATATCACGTATCCAGGGAGCTTTCCTCCATCCCACGGCTACGGCCAAGAGTGTACACGCCTTATATGGGGAGTCAATAATGTGCTTTGCTTTTTCCACCAGGGCGAGTACTTCCTGAGCCCCAACTTAGCATAGTGTATAGTTTCTAATTAACCTGTAATCTGTAGGGCTGGGCGACAAGTAAGCCCCGGCTAGCATTTATAGATACCCATTGTTAAAATGTAGTGCTGGGCGACAAGTAAGTCCCGGCTAGCACTTAAAGTCCCGGCTAGCACTTACAGATACCCATTGTTATTGTAACACTTAGATAAGGGAGTTTACTCCCACCTGTATGTTAATAAAGAATGTTAAAAAAAAATAAAACAAAGATTTCCGTGGAGGAGAACAAAGAAATGAGTCTGTAGACCAATTTTTTGTCGCCCTGCCGTACGGTGGGGCTCCAATGAAGAAATGAAAGTGCACTTGCATCGAGGAAATGCGAGTCGTAATGTATTACCTGACAGGCAAAAATTGCGGCTTACACAGAATTCCAAATGGCAGCTTTATGACGGCCACCTATCCTCTAAGTTTCATGACCAGTTTCCTCGCGCAGTCGCAACTATTTAGGTACCCTACTGGTTTTGTCTTTTATTTCAGCAACATCGGGTTGTCCCTGGGTTGTCTATATTGTTTGCCAGTGAATATGCAGTTTGACTTAAATTGAATCAGACTTTGCAAGTAAGCGCAGGTTTTGAATTCAGTCAGAGAGAGACTGACTTTTGAAAACTCTGAATTCCCAAGAAAGCTACTTTGAAAGTTCAAGAAAGACATTGGAAAGCCAACGAATGTCGTTTGAAATCATACGAAACCCTTTTGAAAGCCAAAAGTCTGACGTCTTTTAATGCCCCAGTTATATAATGGCTGCCCTACTTGAGCACCTCGTGATTGTCTTGTGAACTGTGCATGTGTGTTTTTTGGAGTTGTCGTGACGTACATGGGTTTCTTCAAGTGAAATGATATAATAATAATAATAATAATAATAATAATAATAAACTGATAATAATAATAATAATAATAATAATAATAATAATAACAATAATAATAATAATAACAACAATCATAATAACCTCGCATGTTTTTTTTTTCTTTTCCTGAAGTATTTAGAGTTTTTCTTTTCCCTTTCTTTGCGTACGGCCCTAATTAAGCTATTTTGGAGATCGAGTACATGTTTGACACGAAACAAAACGATCCCTTTCTTGTTTCCGATGGCTATGAGTAAAGTGAGCACATGCTGATAATATAGCCTGAACACACACAAAAAATAAACACAAATTTTGCTAGTCTGCTTTCCCGGAATCCGGGAAAGATTTTGTACCGATATAAAGTTTGCCAAACCACCAGCTAAAATTGTCGAAAATTTTGCGTGCGCTGTAATACTTCAAGGTACTTGAAGATGATATTTTGGTATACACTCTTTTTTTATCAAGAACCAATTAAAATGTTGCTTAGGCTGTTCTTATTTTTGGGGGAAGGGGGGGGGGGGTAATTTCAACCGTAGGGGGTTAAACTTTGCCTAAATTCGAATCGGTAAGGTACTTTTGTGCACTGTTTCACAACAAATGTGGAGTGCCTTTTGCAAAATAAACTACCATTGAATGCCGCCATGCATGGGTGCCGCGTATATGGAGAGCTGAGTACTGTAGGACTACTGCAGTTCAACATTTTACACTTGCATAAATTATTTATTGAGCCTCAGTTTGTTCTTAATCTTATTTTGTTCTTGTTTTTCAAGCAAACTAAGCCTGAATGTTCTTATTAAGTTCGTTCTTAACAGAAAACTGAAAAGAGTGCGTACTCCATACGAAAATGTCATGGATGCACCCTTGTATAAACAACCTCATTACTGGTTTAAAAACTTACAGACCATCATTAAGATATATTCTTTTGTTATTAGTATTAACATTATTAGTTATTAATGTTAGTAGAAGCAGTGTTTATTAAAGCTTGCAACGAGGACGCATCCATGGCATTTTCGCATGGAGTATATACCGATATATTCCTTGCTTGTTTTTTTTTTTTATAAAACAAAAAGAGTAAAGTTGACAGTTTTCCGAGGATGCTTCCTCGGTTACATTCTTTTATTTATACAAATATACAGTTTTTAAAAAAAGAATATTGTAAAAAAAATGTACGGTGGAGTCAAAATACATGTACTGATGTAGTCCCCCTTTTCGCCTACACTGGCCTCGTTTGACTTTATTTTTTAAGGTTTTATGTATTTGAATTCACAAAGGAACAAATCTCAAGTTTGCCTAAATTCTAAACCGGAACAGTTGAGAACCACGCAAACATGATATATCACAGAGTGATACGACTTTTAAATATACTAAACAGTTTGTTCTTCACTCAAGTTCTTGTATACTAAAACATGCCAGTCACAGTCCTTCCAAAGCAGCCGCCTGCTTTCCATTAAGGCGACTGCTTTGAAGGCTCGCCCAATCAACGACAAATATGAAATACTTGATTCAATATTCGCTTCGGGCAAAAACTATCTTCTTCGTTTGTAACAGCGTGTTCCAACTCAAATTCTCCGCTATGGCTTGATCGGTGTAAAAGCGTGACGCGGCGAATTCCTATGATGACCTTTGTTAATCAAAGGTTTAAAGAAAACATTGCACTGCACTTGACTGTCGGCATTCTCGGATTTCCTTTGTGTTTGTGTCACCTGACCGAGAACAGACCTCCGCTTTAAGCGTTTAGCTTTAGTACGAGTGTCTATTATTTTATAAAAGGAACGAAAGAAATGCTAAGCGCTAATGCTACTTGATGTTAATAGTAGTAAAAACTGAAAGGAGCTGAAATTGTTTTACTTAATGACGCAAATAGTAGTCATGTGTTGGCCATTTGAGGTTGAAGAGACATGTGCGGTCATGCGTGTGATATCGGTACCATGCCGTGCCTTAACCCAAAGTTATCGAGAAGTGCCGGGGAATCGGCCTCCTGAATTGCATGCTCACCCAATCACATCGTCTCATCATACCACTAACAACAATGAATCGTAACCATATCCTCATCACATGCTAAACTCGTGACTCTTCGCGACACCTTGCTATATTAGTAAACCAAAGGCTCCCGAGTCACTGCAGCCGGCTGGTCTTACAACTGAGTGTTAATTGTGAGCTCTGAAGTTTTGACATTCATTTTCCACGTTAAGAACAGCAGTAACCTAAAATGAAAACTCTGGTAGCTTTTATTTGCTGTGTGGTTGCAGCTGCTGCACTTCCTGCCATAAAAGAAGAACAGAACCTTGAATGGTCTGCTTGGAAGGAGTTTCACGGCAAAACGTACGTCTCGGAAACTGAAGAAGCGTTTCGTCGAGGAATATGGCTCAACAACCTGAAGGTAATTAACACAAAATAGGGTTTTAGGGTTCATTATTGACTCGCATGAAACTACCCCGCAAGCACTGAAGCATAGATCTCTCTGGGTAACATGAAACACGACTTTTTAAAAGATACAATAAGAAAACATGTTACATAAGACTTAAGGATCAGTAGTTCGTTTGTGCTGCTTCTAGGTTAGAGAAAAATGGAATCTGAACAGCTTAACTTAACCAAAAATAATGCTTATCGCTAGGTTTGTAACACAGAATAAACTAAACGAACTAAGACGATTTTGAACTTGTCGAGAATGGAGCTATTCTACTTATTGTTTCAAAAGGTTCTTTGTGTTCTACGGGTTCCGCATCAAAACTGAAAAATCCCTTTCAGTTCAACATACTTGTTTCAGAAACTCTAACCAGCATTAGTTTAGGTAAGGTTAGTTGACACGCATGAAAAATCCAAATCGTAAAAGGACGAAGCCGGCAAAACGGAATGACGAAAATTGTTATACGATACGGAAGCTGGTCAACATACCGACAGCGTGTTTATATACTTCAGTGATTTGCATTAAGCGAATTGTAGTCGCATAATATTTCAGTGAGATTAGAGACTCTATTTACATGACCCCATGACCTGTCAATGACGGTGCATTTAATATGAGAACACAACCGCTTTCAAACCCAAACCTCCCCGCATGCTACTTTAAAACATTTTTTGCTTCGCAGAGAAGGTTTCTCATTCGGAAAAGCGCATTATTAATTTTATAAAAACAATGCTATAAACATTAATATATTAAAATATGTTTTAAAAAGCCATGCTAGTGGCTTTAGAACGAGCTGCGCTTCCTTGATTTCTGACTCTATAGAAAGGAAAGTGGTTCAATTTTTTTCTTCTATAGCTAAATGAAACGTCTGGTTCTTTCTCTTAGACTGACTTTCACTAACCTTTTGTTCAAAGATTGTTCCTAGTCTTATGTTTCATATATGACACGAGACATGCTTGGTTACGTTGCTCTGCCTGAAGGACAGTCAAAAAATCGATTGAGTGCGCATAGCGATCATCGCGGAACATGGCGATGGCAAAGACTTTTGAAAACAGGTTGACCGTGTTCCCAAGATTTTAGCGACTTGCGGTGACCAGGGGAATTTAGCAACGGCAAATTTTAGTTGAGCGTTAGCGAGGGAATTTTACGCGATCCAGATACATTAAAAAAAACCAGCGTAACGCCAATGCGATCGATGTTAAGGGGGAAGTGGTGAGAAGGGGACGTAAACGTTGATAACAGAAATATGTGATCGCAAAGAACAATACTTCTGCAATAATATCCAAGTAAAATTCGCGTTTAGATCTACTACTCTTAAGCGGCACGAGTAAGCTACAGGATCTGTCAGAGCCAGAGGCTTGTATTTATACTGAACTACGATATGACCCGGCTCTGTCTGGGGTTTTGGCATATTGATTTTTTCAACCATAACACACTTGTAAACTGAGAAAAGAATCTTCTGATTTAAAAAAAAACAGTGTGGTAATTTTTTGGATTTTTGCTGAGACTAGACCTTTCTTATATTAAAAAGGTAATTTTTCGTTCTCTCCCAGACGTCGCGTTTTCAATCAAAATAAAAGAATCGAATTCAATAACTTTAATCAAGGTTCACTGTTCATAGCCATAATGAGATACTTTTCCCTCAAATTGAATTTAAAAGCTATGTTAGTTTCCAAACACTTTGCCCTAAGCGGGCCTATAAAACTCGCTCATTGATTATTTCATTGCCGTGACAACTAACTGATATATGCTTTTGTTGGCTTTGTAGTGCCTTTCCTTTTGCAGTAATGACAAAAAAGGTGACAAAAACTATGCAAAATAGTTCAACGTTCATGACAGAGATACAAATGAATCACTTCAGCTTCAGTAATAAAATTTGTCTACAGTTCTTCAAAACAGTGAAACTGAAAGAGCGCCAAGATTTTTCTGACTGCGATTAAAATCATTATGGTCCCGGTAACTTTGACATCGATAAGCAAAACGTACATATCGGAAAACATGGAGATTGGTTACTTTGGTTTTTCGTGAGGCGTCAATGAATGTTACTTTAGCGACAGCATGTTTTGGGGATGGCAAATGCTTTCAAATTTACTGATCTTAGCGAAAGTCCTGGGCTTTGAGCGATGTTCGATGGCAGTATTGAGCGATGACAAATGTTATTTTATCTGTCGTGGATTTTTAATAACAATGGCAAAAAATTTTAGAAAAAAAATTTAACTGTAGAGAGTAGCACTGGCGGTGACCATGGGATTTTAGCCCTGGCAAATGTTATCTTTAAGTTGACAGTCGCTGGTTGCCAGCTTACTACCAAAGCTAGATCAATTTTTTTTTGCACCGAATGTGTGAGCAAGTAGAGAATAGTGCAAGAAATTTGTCCGACCAGAAGCTTTATTTCTATATGTAAAACTAACTGGACCAGTTGACAACTTTCTTTTTGTCTCGATATCGCAGATTGGAACCGTCTCCATTTACACTCAATTAATCCTCTTCAGTTTAGAAGCAAATTCTTGCATGTAATTTTCCCTCGCTGAATTTTTTGCCCTTTTCCTTTTCGCATCGAACGAAACAATATCATTTTAGCACCAGAAATCACAAGCGTTATAGCATACAATCATGTATAAGCAATCTGCGGGCAAAACCAGCGTCCTTTCTACTTCACCTAAATAATGCACGAAGTGTAGCACTTGAAAAAGTGAAATCGAGGCATACGCTGTTTCAGTCTATGTTAAACTAGTTACTTTTAATGGCATATGGCTTGGCCCGAGTTAGGCTATTTATGTAGCCTCTTGTTTGTAACTAGTTATCTGTATATATAATATATTTTATAATTAACATCATTACATATACAATTCTTTTTTCTTCTTTGAAAATCAACCCAGCCACATCCTCGGAAACCCAGGGCGTCGGGAAGGGAAGGCAAACAGAGACGTACGGAGGTTTCCCGACTCCTTGTGTTTCGTAGGATGACCTAGCCATAAGCTAGGGCATTCCTCAATTCCTCATCTTTATTATTATTATTATTATTATTATTGTTTTTGTCGTTGTTGTTATTGTTATTATTATTATTATTATTATTATTATTGTTGTTATTATTATTATTATTATTATTATTATTATTATT
>JAOBYE010002240.1:3796-24061 GCA_025403585.1 Parazoanthus swiftii | reverse complement strand
GAGGGAGGGGGGGGGGTTGTTGGTTGTTAGAATGTTCGGGGCTCGAGGGTTAAAAATACACCTACACTGTCAATTGTGAGTGCAGTGAAACCCCGATTTAACAAACCCCGATGCAACAAAGTCTCCATTAAAGCAAAATAAATTAACGACCTCAAAGCAAGCATAATAAATTTACTCCGATATGACGAATAATCTTTTATAACGGTTATTGTTTTCATATGCCCGTTAATAAGCCTAACTGAAATGAATCAAACCACGAGTTCTTTTGGTCACACGAGAAGCGTTCGATATGAGTGTGATATGATGTGCTGCTCAGATCATCTGCTGTTTTCAAGTGTCAACAAAAACATACTTGTCCAAATCATCCACAGCGACTGCTTGAATTTTTTACTAACATGCCATTAATAAGCTTGTGCGACAAGTTCCAAAACGTTTAAAGTTAAAATAACATAACATAACATAACATAAATTTTATTCGCACTCATTTTGCATTTACATTACATGCATGTTTCATTTATTTTATCATCTATCGCCACCCTGTTACAACAAAGTTCTGGATGTTTCTTAGGAACTTCGCTTTATAACGAACCACCGATTTAACGAAGCAATTATTTTGCACAACCCCTCGGCACTTCGTTTTATCGAGGCTCCAACTGTACTGCAATTTGCCACAACCTGTTGTCAAACTTATTATGTGAGTTTCGAAGACCTTAACCTTTCTCTTTGTAAGAAAAAAATTGAAAAGTAAAAGAGCTTGGATGGATGGGTTTAATGCAGTGCGATCGTGGTTACCAGAATAGTTACAAGCAATTCACCAAAACAAGAAATATACCAATAAAACTAGCAACGTCATCTTCAATTTTGGTTGGCAAAAGTGTTATACTTGGTAACAACTGATAATATAAGACTTAATACTATTCTATAAAAAACCTCAGCGAAAAATAAAAAAAAATAAAAATCATAAAATCTTATACACGCACTTTTTTCATGAGAACAACTTTATAAGAACAACGAGGCTCAGATTGGTCTAATTTAAGAATAATTTAAGAACAGAGCCGAGGCTCGGGCTCGATAACTATTTTTCTTCGGGTATAAAACTAATCCTGGAATAATCACTGGAAATCGTCTCGGGAAAATGACTCAGCGAATCCATGATAAATCCGCTAAGAAAAATTGATCAAAAATATACCCGCCAAGCAGTTCGTTTTGCAATACCTTAGGCTTAGTTTTTATTCGATTTAAACCACGTATAGAAATACGAACAACTTAAGAACAATTCGAGGCTCAAATCGCCAAAAAACGAAGAACAATGATCCTCGGCCAAATTACCAGCAGGTTCTAACATAAAGAAGCGTGTATGTCATTTTAACATCACACTGACTACCTAATACTAAAATAAAGTAAAAAAATTCCGTCAAGTTTAAGTTATAAGAAAGTAGCGATGGGAACAGGGGAAGTGTGAGATGCGGAGGTGCTGCTATTATCAATAGCTTGAAGAGGGATTTCAAGTAAAGATATTACCAACCTATATTGATCTCTTGTTGATCTGAGGAGATTATCAGTTGCTTTTCTAGTACTTGAAACCTGTTCAACTCGTTAGATACAGATCAATATTATCTCCTTGAATCTTACTAGCCTTTCTCAAGTTTTGAATTTCAAACTTGTGAAATGTAAATCTGCGAAAACCTGCAAGGACTTAAAGTGTGTGGATAAACAGTTTGCTTTAGTTTAATATGTTCACCTACCTAAAGTGTGATAAGGGCACTTACTCACTTCGTCCAAGTGCGGTATAGAGTTCCCATTGAATCTAAAGTCCTCGGTATTTCATATTAAAAAAGCTATTGCCTAGCCTGTAAATGGAGTGTCAACATAAACTCAAATAAACGCTTGCATGTAAAGAAGTGCATATATACGATTTCAAATATGCTGTCAGTGGTTTGAATGGAGTTCTCTAAACGAACTATAGAGTCAGTCAGCCAGTAGGTGCGACTTTTCTTGACTTTTCATATGTTCATAGTTCGTTATTGTGAATGAGGGTACATTAATGAATAAATGTTTATGTAAAACTGTCAAGGTCAAACCTCATATCTTCTATTTTGGCCAACTACATCATATATCAAAGCGAATTTGAGAAATATGGCCTTTTGCCTGCTAATATATCCCTTGAAGTTTGGGAATGGTAGCAAACTAAAAATAACAAAAACGTTGTCGCACATAACACGCTTGAGACAAGTCTGATTGATTTTCAATAACAATTTGGTATCAAAAATCTCGCGAAAATTTTTCCACGTGTTTGGTTATCGCATTATAATTGAAATTGCGAACTGATATTGGGAAAATTAAGAGGTGCCAAGTGCCATTTATTTAAACACCGGCCTTGAACACTCTATATCCTTTTTTCCGTAATAGAGAACGGCTCAATATATACAAGTTTTAACGTTTATCTCGCCTGACAATATTCAAGTTGCTGGTTACTCAGACCTGTGGGCGATATACTGAAATATTAGCACAACCTGTCTTGTAGGAGTCATCTATGAGTTAAAAGTAGTTGTTGGTATGTCACTGACTTTATTACAGTGCTCTATACAATAAAAGATCTGAAGCGACTGCAGTATATTCCCAGCCGTTTCGGTTGAACCTCCCGTTAACTGTGTTAGCGAGGTTCAGTTTTGTTCGACCCGTGAAGGCCATTGCCAATTCCCGTTACCATGGATACATTTATCAAAGCAATTTATCAATTGTAGTTTTTTTGTGTACCTTTAGAAGAAGATATTTTACGATTTCATAGCTGTTCATCAGAAAATTAGACGGCCGATTCAGTATAAAAATAGTGATCTAATAAAGAAGAAAATATACACCTGACGGATGAGTATCATTTTGAAGGGGCCTGGGTACAAGGTTGAATACTATTGTAGTTTTTCTTTCTATTTTATAAAAGACACCAAGCAAGAAATGAATCAAGAACGTCATCTTCTTCAAACCGCAAATTATAGAGAATATTTTGTCGGCTCCAGAAGATTAACAAACAGTAATATGGACCCAATAAAGAAACACAAGTAAATCATGTAAATTAGTGCAAACAATAAAACAAAAAAACACACACAAGTGGCGCCATATCTAATATTCTGATGGTATCGATCAGTAAGTAAACTGATATAATCGCATTAAGACAATGTTTTTTCAATATTTTAACCACATACCACGCCATTAGCCTTTATATGCCTTCTATTTACATCAAAGGTGCTTTAGAGTACCTTTGCGTGCTATAAAAGTCAAGGTGTGTTTTAATTACTTTTTGGTATTTGTGACTGTTTTTTATGCTACATTTTGTAATTTTTGTGAAACCTGTCAGATCCCTATGTGGAGAGCAACTCTAATGGTTAAGCAACCCTTCTACTGTTGTTATTGTTATTATTGTTGTTATAATTAATATCATTATTATCAATATTATTGTTATACGCAATCTGCAAACGGTATTGTTTCGTCCGTTGATGACAGGGCTCAGTCTGTATACTAGAGTGCTCAAACTCAAAAGAGTGAGTGCTTTATTATCATTATTATTATTATTACTATCTTTATTATTTTTATTTTTATTATTATTATTATTATTATCATCATTATTCTTATTGTTATTATTATTATGAATATTGTTATTGTTAGTTTTTCATCGTAAAATTGTTTTTACAGCGACCCGTCGTTGGGATTGTCACAATTCAACGTTTTCGTCTTAACCAGGTGGTTTGTTGACTCGCGTGGACGTCGAATGTAAGGAAACGATTTTTCAAAATGTTTTCAACAGATAACTGGCAAGATTACAAGCAAACAAATTCAGGTTATTGGCCAGTGAGAGCCTTTGTGCAGACATGCACGAATACTGACCTTGAAATTTGTTATACCCCCACATTTGAAGTATACAATAAATACAGGTACCGGTACTACCGAATTACGCCGCTTTTACACTACTCGCTGAACAGGTCTCAACTAATTATGATTGAAAAACAATTTGACAGTTTAAAAACACAGACTGGCTCAAAACCTGTAAACACAAACTGCTTTATCGTTACAACGTTCAAATGTTACTTTTACAACGCGTGAAAACCTGTATAAACACATAACGGTACCAACATTATTCATTCATTCATTATTCCTTTACGATATGACATTATTTACAGTATTAATTTCACCCGCAGATAGGTGAGCCTTATCGGGGCGGGGAAAAGAAAAATAAACTTTCAGTCGAACCAGTATAAAATAATCTTGTTTAGTTTTTAGTGTATTAGATGAACGAGACTAATCTCATTATAATTGCATTATACTTCAACCTAAATCTATATATACAACAACAACCTGCACGAATAACATGTTGAGGTGAACAGAAAATTAATTGATCAACCACTTGAGTTTCTTAGAGGGAAGTCAGCATCAAAGGGACTGAATGTTTTCTTGGTAATTTTCATATAACTTTGCAACTTGATGCGTAGGGTATAAGTTTAGTAGAAGCGGATAAACATTAATATACAAAACAGCTGGAGGCGTCCAGAAGTGACACTATATATGTCCAGATGTGTCTAGATACCTATATGTACACACTTCTGGACACTCAGATACCTCCGTGTTATCTCTCGTTCTCTTGTACCTCCTGCATGTAAATCATACTTTCGCAGTTTGATGTCGTTGCAAGCTATAACCCTTTTTTAAACCTAACGTTGAACAGAGTGTTGGTCAATACTTCCCCGGTCTTTCGTGACGCTAGTCAGTGCTAAATATTGAATAGAGAGGTAAATAAATTGTTAAGCTTCAATTTTGTCAAACCACGAGCGATACAGTGTCTTTATCGGCAGGTACTGACGTAAACCAGGATGCAAGCAATGACATATGTATATGGTTGCAAAAACCAATGCGTATTCTCAACTGATTCAAACTAATGTTATTAGTTAAGCGCCAAACATATATACGACTGTTTTCAATAACCACCGGCTTTTCTTATTGATCAAGATGCGTTACTCAGACTTTCCAATTGCTGTGGCATCCATCTGTGTTTCTTACTATGGTATTTTGTTCTTTGCCGCGATGTTTGGAAATATTTGCGTACTGATTGTGTGCTTCAAAAGCCGCCTTCGCAACTCTGCGTCGTCTTACTTGTATATTGGAAACCTAGCTGTAGCAGGTTTGTCATTAGCCATTCTTAGCATGTTTGACTTGGTCTCTTTTATTGATCAGTGGTACGGTGGAAACACAATCTGTAAATTGCAAGGTTTTTTTGTCGAGGCTTGTTACACCACGTCAATTCTAACTCTTGTTGCCATTGGGAGAGAACGACTCAAAGTAGTAAAAACACCACTTAGCACCTTTTCAGAAAGGACCTCTGTACGTGCTATAACTTTTCGCATGGCGC
Source organism: Parazoanthus swiftii (assembly GCA_025403585.1). NCBI lineage: Eukaryota > Metazoa > Cnidaria > Anthozoa > Zoantharia > Parazoanthidae > Parazoanthus > Parazoanthus swiftii. The sequence continues at coordinate 18,666 of JAOBYE010002240.1, read as the reverse complement.
CTTTGTGGATTGCAGCAATGACCGTGTGTTCGCCATCACTCTACACATATTCAGTAAAGGTCAATGCGATCACCAGGGTTGCTACGTGCGTAAACACGGGATGGAGTGATCTGGCAAGACAAGTCTACTACACGCTTCATACAGTGGGATTCTTCTTGTGTCCGCTTCTTTTTATGGTTTTCACTCATTATCAGATCTACATAGCTCTGTGCAGCTCGCCCTTCCCGACTGATGTAATCAAAAAAGCTTTCCAACGGCAGAAAAAAGTTTTTAAGATTCTCTCAGTTATTACAGCAACATTTCTGGTTTGTTGGTGCCCTTTTGTGGTAGTTCGAGCTCTCCGGTATTTCTACGTCTACAATGGTGGAATAATTTGGAAGAGTTCGCAACTATTGGTGCTCACGTCTTTTGCAGCGAACCCCTTTATATACGGAATATACAGCGAAAAGTTTAGAAGAGTCCTGAAAAACTTCTTCTGCTGCAGAAAATCGATTTGAAAATTTTTAATTTTGAACTTATTTTCAGTAAAAGTAGTCATCCTCGGAGAATGGCTTTGTGGCCGCCAGATGGGCCGCGTGGGGCCCAGTCCCCCGGAGCGCAGCAAAGGAACGAAGAAAAAAACGGGGCCAGAACTGTTCTAATGCAGAGTTAGCCCCCCTGGTTTTGGCCGCTTAAAGGGGAACTACAGCTCGTATCGAGATTGTTTTTACATCATAATCTGCCGACATAGTCAAAGGGACACAGCACCGTAGTTGATATAGGTTCAAAAATACTTTGAGATTTATGTCCAGGATCACAGACATAGTGACGTTTCAGGGAAACTTCTTTCCCGAGCTTTCTGGAGCGCGACTCGGCCATTGTCTCGTCGAGATCTTCCTAGCAACACAAACTCCAGGTCTCTAAAATAACAATAACATATACAAATAATGATGGTAGGCAGCTGCTCGAAGACATCATCATTTAGCCAAAATTATTTGTTTTTTTTTGCTTCCTCAAAGAGCGCAACATATCATCTATGTCGTAAGTTGTAAGAATGCGTTGTAAATTGTTCGTATAGAAGATGAAAAGGTATTTACGTCATGCAACTTTCTCTCTACTGAACTCACAATTACAAGTGGTTAAAACTAAGATTGTTTTGTTACGAATGAAAACAGTGGGACTGTGATAGTTCAGGTCGAAAAATGGAATTTCTCTCAATGTTTTCCCCTCCTTTTCAACTTCTTTTTAATCAAGTTTCCTTTGATCTCTACGGTTTCAACTCGAATAAAATGTATTTACGTCAAAAATTGGAGAATTATTGCTGATGGTCAAGACGATTTTCTTCTCGTTAAGGGCCATAATGAAAATGTAAGTGCACCCCTATCTAAGAAGCGTAGGCAGACCCCAAAACGAGATGAACGTACGCGAACGCATATGATTTTGATATGCGCCTACACATACGATTGTTGTATAAGCCTGCGCATAATATTTTAGTATGCACCTGCGCATCTCATTTTGATATGTACATGCGCATCTTATTTGGTATCCACATGCGAATCTCATTTTAGTATGCGCACCTCATTTTGGTATGCGCATGCGTATCTCATTTTGATGTCGTCCGCAAATCTCATTTTGTTACGCGCATGGGAATCTAATATTTGTGTACATGTGCATCTCATTTTGGTACGCGCATGCGCTTTTCTTTTTTTTCTTATGTAACATATTTTAATACTTTATAGACATAATTCCTATGTAGCAGCTTTTCTTTGTTTTTTTTTGTATTTCACAGTGAATATAACTACAGATTGTAGTCTAACCATGAACCAAGAATGAATCAGGCAGAATTTTGGGTCCAGCAACAGATAACGAAATTCAAACTCTGATATAAGTAAGCACTTACAATTTATGTCATTTTATTTACTGAATAAGAATTTATCTGCTGTTGCACTGTGTGAACAACACCAGCCTGGTTTTTTAATACGATTTTTAAAAAAATTTTTTTAACAAAAACACGTGAGCAACACATGGACTGTAGTTTGCAGCTTTGTAAACTTTATTCTCCGACGCGTTTCGTCTATCTCAATAGACTTCCTCAGGAAGTTTTACAAACTGATAACTTAAAACAGCGGTTTATATTGAGATTTTAGTCGACATTACGTGCTTGGTGTAAAAAATCCACGGGATGTGACGATATTTCCCAAATACGCTGTTAAAACTTACAGGAAATAAATTATTCTATTAAAAAATTGGTTTACATATTTTGGGGGCTTATGGTTAGCGCTAACCATAAGCCCCCAAAAACATCTATTTGCATACTAAGTAGATGGGCCAGAGTAGTAGTAGATTTACAACTGATAATAGTGTTCAGGTCAGGCAAATATTTTTGAATGACCTTCTTGACACCAGCGTGACTACAATTATAAGTCGTTTTGAAAGTGACCGGCCGGTTTGCAACACCGGCTTGCGATCTCTTAGTAAGCCACTTCCTGCGGTTATTGTATTTGATTTCCTTAAATAAGGGAAGTAAAAACCTAACGGGGTAACCACGAACTCTGAGGCGCCTCCAGAATTTCTCTCGCGTTTCGTAAAACGCTTTAGCTGTAGAACTATTTATGGTGTAACGCATTAGTTCGCCCCTTATGAAAGCTCTCTTATTGCTCACAGGGTGGAAAGACTCGAAAGGTATATACAAATACTTGTTAAGCGGCTTCTGAAACGTGGAAAATTGTAGTGTACTAAATGCCGGGCTTTTGTAAAGAAATAAATCTAGAAAGGCAATACTACTCTCATTAATAACATAAGTGATCTTGATACGATCTTGCTTACTGTTAAGTTCATCAAGGAACTCTAGGAGCACTTGCTTAGAGCCAGACCATATCACAAAGATGTCGTCTATAAACCGCTTGTACAACACCAAATGCTCGGGGTACCGAGCTACTATATCCTTTTCTAAGTGATACATAAAAGCGTTGGCGGCTGTAACTGTGAAAGGTGTTCCCATAGCCAGGCCAAAATCCTGATGAACAATATCCGTGCTAAATTCTGACCTGAGAAAATTATTTTCAAAAACAAGCCGGGAAAGTTGAATCAAAAGCGGAGTCTCGGGTGCTTTGACGTCTCGTAAGAGCAAATCAAGGGCCAATAATGCCTTCTTAACGTCAACATTGGGATATAATGAAATTACATCTGCAGTTACTAGAAAGCAATGTGGGGGCAAATCTGTAGACTCCAAAATTTTGATCAATTCTCCCGAATGCCTAAGAACGGTAGGCATTTTGATTAAAGGTTTAACCAACTCATCTACAAAAACACTTATATCGGCCTCCCTACCATAGGCGTTTTGTGTATTTTAGGGATAACATGAAACCTAGCTGGATTAGTAAAGTGATCGTAACTGCGAAGGAATTTATCAACACTGGGAGTGATAAACTGCTTAAATGTCAGCATTAGCTTGTCACGAGTCTTAATAACCTTAATTGAATTATCATGTGCCAGTTCCTATTGCTCTTGCGTTACGATAGAATAAGAATTGCCATTACTAAGATGATTAAGAGTTTCAGTTTTAACCCAATCTGTGGTCATCAGTTTTTTAATTTTTTAACAAAAACAAGTGAGCAGCACATGGACTGTAGTTTGCAGCTTTGTAAACTTTATTCTCCGACGCGTTTCGTCTATCTCAATAGACTTCCTCAGGGAGTTTTACAAACTGATAACTTAAAACAGCGGTTTATATTGAGATTTTAGTCGACATTACGTGTTTGGTGTGACGATATTACTCAAATACGCTATTAAAACTTACAGGAAATAAATTATGATATTAAAAAAAAACTAAGAAAAACTAAAAAAGTAAAAACTAAACTTTATTTAACGTCGTTGCGCTGGGAGTGGTTGCCCATTCTCCCAAGCCAGTGGCTTTTGTTTAATCGCTCGACGGCACAGATCTTGGCGTGAAAGTCGACTTTGTGGAGGGAGGAAAATGGGAGAACCTGGAGAAAAACCCTCCGAGTCAGGAGATCGACAAATCTCAGCCCACATGACTCGATCCCGGGTCCACAGAGGTGGGAGGCACGAGCGCTAACCACTCGGCCATCCTTGGTTTACATATTTTTGGGGCTTATGGTTAGCGCTAACCATAAGCCCCCAAAATATTTAAACCAATTTTTTAATAGCATAATTTATTACCTGTAAGTTTTAACAGCGTATTTGGGTAATATCGTCACTTGTTTTTGTTAAAAAATTAGAAAATAGTTTTAAGAACGCAACAGGTAAGTACCACATCCAACTGATCACAGGAACAGCAAAATTTTGAATACAAGCCTCCCTCCCCCCTTGATTCCGAGACACAAAACTCCTTTCGATTATAAGATACCATTTGTGGCTTAGGGATTCAGTCTTTAACCCTTGACAACTCAAACATCCTGCTATCTTTAACAAAATTCATTCTCCCTTCAAAAAAAATTTTCCCACTGATAACTCAAATCTCCCAAAACTGGAATTAGTTTCAGCTATCAAGTACAACATTGCAGTTGTTTTTTGTTCAAATGTGGTTGTATCAATTAAAATGTTAATGCATAACAAAACCAAACAGTCAAAGAAGTTAGCAGCACAGTGGTCGAGTGGTTAGCATGTCCGACTTGCAACCTAAAGGTTGCAAGTTTGAACTGTGTTGTGTCCTTGTGCAAGACACTTTACTGGACTTGCTCTAGTCAACTCAGCTGTATAAATGAGTACCAGCTTCTGCTAGGGGCTAACCTGCGATGGATTAGTGTCCCGTCCAGGAAGAGTCATAGACTCTCATCCACTTAACACTATGGAAACCGGAGATACATGTAAGCACCAGCCTTATAAGCCACTTGGATGAAAAAGGATTTAGTTTTAGCTTAACATTTAAAAATAGAGGGAGAATTGCAATGTGTAGGGGGTTCTATACAGCTTTGTTACCAGATGATCTTGATGTAACAGCTCTGCCGTCAGTAGCCAATCAGGGTGAGTGAAGATATTTTAATGGGCAGTCCATGCACTAAACTGTTTTTTATTATCTGAGCATCAAATTCTCACCAAAATATGCTGTAAAGTTAGTTAATCTAATATAATTTGTCTAATAAAGTTGAAAGTTGAAAGTTCTTGAAGCATGTACAGTACTAAGTTTTTTGTGTGCTTGCTGGACAGTTAGAGCCTTGGCTGTGGAACACCTAATTTTGACAAACAATGCACTGCACAAGCAAATCGAGATCACCTGGAGTAGGGAGCTAACCACAGAACCTTATTTTTGGCAAGAAATGGGAGGGGGCTGGAGAGGATTTGGCAGGCAAGTAAATTGTTCAGTCAGACCAGTTTGCTCCAGTAACAAGAGCTAAGATTTCCATATGAAAGCCATGCAGGATATATGTAACTTCTAAATACATGTACATGACTTGTGACAGTAGCAGAATCTTACACAATTTAAACTGATCATATGGTGACTTTCTTAAAAAATGTCTAAACCTTGGCAATCAACATTCAGTCGTCTGGTATCTGATATGAGTTTATGATTGTTTCAGTTTGTGGATGACAGGTCTGTTTTGCTGAAGTGCTTGTCCCAAGGACGAAGAGAATCTATAAAGCATGCAATAAGATTCTGTAATTGGTGCTACTTAAGAGGAAAACTTAAATGATTGATAAAGCGCCAACACAGGGACGCCATTTCTTTAGACCAGTTATTGATAATAACTGAAAAAAAAATCCAAACTGGATGAAAACTGAAGGAGATTGATGGGAAATTCTGATTGCTTCCAGTCTCTCTCTTTGACAGTGAGTGCTTGATCATGCAAGAACTTATTAATTTTCTCACATAAATGTGCACTTGCTGCCAAACAGAGACTGGGAGCAATCAAAAGTTGCTCAATGTTCTATTAACTGTTGAAAGTTGACTCGAGGACAAACTCACAAACTTAAGACATTAATTTGACAATGAAAGATTGATGAAAACTGGATGAACATTTGCAAATCTTGCAAATTTGGGGTTGGCTGGACAGCAGTATTCAGTGAAAACAAAAAAAGTGGATTGACCAAAAGTTGGCTCCAAACTTCAACAGATGAGGGCTAATGGCTTATAAGGTGAATTCAGTCTGTCAGTACTGGTACATTATTTAATGACACAAACAGTTCCACAGATTTTTAGAAAAGTATTTGTAATTTTAACGAAATTAGTAGCCCCAAATTGCGAGATTACTAACTGACAGTCTTACCACCCCCCCCCCTCCCCCCTTCGGATCCAACATCGATGCATGTGGCGAATGCGATGGCGCAACAGCAGCTGGTAAGTTCACAGATCTCACATCAACGATAGTAACACTTGCTTGGACTTTTGTAAAGTCTGTTTCGAAACAGAAGTTTCTTGAGTTTTCGAGTGACAGAACCACTGACATACCGTACGTCTCGATATTATTGACAAAGCACAAACCCAAGACCACACGACAAACTTGACCGAGATCAAAGTTGTTTCATTGTCTTTTGATTTCATCCTCAAAATACGGAAATGTCGGTTTGTCTTTTAGTGTTTACACTCTCCAGGGGTATTCTTTACTCAAACATCCATCTTCTCACGTTTCCTCACACATAATCGCATTCCCTTTTCGCGCCATTGAGCTTGAAGTTGTAGTTGTCGTGCGCGTGATCTTCAACACGTTTTCGCTTCCTGGCAGATATATTGTTCTCCAGACTTGAGTTGTGGGTTCTGCTTCCAACAACCCCATCAAAACTTCGTAGTATTTCACACTCTTCCTCAAAGGCAGTCACCAACTGCCGCTCAATCCAGTGGTTAAATAATTCTCCATCGTTTGTCCCAGCCATTATATATAGTCATTAGTTATACAGGTCGACTCTCAACTACAGCACTTCGGTCCAGTCCCCGACCTTCACAAAATAACAACCGGAAGTGAAGGAGAAACGAGGCGGGAATTTTCTGAATCGAGTGTTCTGACCACACCGGCAACTGTACTATATTTAGACTGCAATGCAAAACAGCAAAGAAAGTTTCCAAAGTAACAGAAAATGCGTTTAGAGCTCGGCTAAAACTGAAAAATGCGGCTGGATTGGCAAAAAATCAAGGAGAGGGTTGAGGACGTAACACAAACATATTCTTCACGTCTATTTTAGAATAATCTGTTATTACACTACCACTGCAGTACCTTGCTTCAGATATTTAGTTTTTTTACCTCCGCTTAAAAGAAAAACTATTTTATTTGTAAGCCAGGATAATTTCAGCAGTTACCTTATGCAATTATAAACCGCACGGTTATTTCCCCACCCTCTCCCCGGGAAAAACCTGAGGTTCAGCTGTTTTTTCCTGGAATCGAGGGCAGCTCCGTATTTCAGCAAGCCATTTTGCCCACAACAGTCTTCTAGACATTCGTTCTTTTGAGGCGTTTGTCTCTCTTTCTCTCCAAATTATGTAAATGTCAAAGTCAACAAGGCAATTTTAAGTCTTCGTCTGAGAGGGCAAATGTAAAACCAAAGTCTGTGTCAAGAAACAAGACAATTTTCATCGCTAACTCTTGCCTAACACCGTACCAGAGCTAACCGGGCTTGTAATTGTTGGAATGTAAATTGTTTGCCCATGCTGTTTTGATGATCAAGGCTTTTTAAAGATGATCGACTCATAAAGGTAAGGTATATTTCATTTTTGTGTTGTCGGGGTTTTAGCTTATAAGATGATTCATCGTGTTAAAAATCTTAACATCACCTTCAACATCTTCAAGTGTTTACAGCTTTCTGACTTGCAACTGTCAGATCTTTTGATCCCGGTGAACACAAGAAAACTTTGTTGGATTTCTTAACACTATGAAGATATTTTGACCTTACGATTCCAAGGATCTAATTCCTTTGAAAGAGCAAGATGCTTTTAGCGGTAGGAAAGGGAAACTGGGGAGGATTAGGGTGATTTTTACAACGATACTACCGCCATATTTCTTGTTGATTTTGATTTGTCATGAGGAATTCTGTCGGACAAGATCATTCTCAAATGTCTCGATTGAAGTTGCTTTTCCCCAAATCGTAAAATTCTGATTATGAAGTTTTCTTCGTTCTGTGTGCCACAAATTGCTATTTGAAACTTTTATTACCGTTGTTAGAAGTTTTATGGAAACCCTCTTGACGCAGTAATTTCTCATGTTTCAAGTTGTTGTTTTATCTAAAAGAAGTAAATTATTGCCTTTGAGTATTCTCAACACATGATCTTTCTCGCCTTTAAAATATTAATAGCATTTCTCTATTGTGATAAGCCAAAGATTCTAGTCATCTTTTCAAACAGATTGTAAAAACCGACTCATTTTAGTGCTTCATTTTTTGAAGCTGACAAACTTTTTGAGGATTTCCTCTCTTGAATATTCGGTTACTTTGTGTCTGACGTAATTGTACAGTATTCCACAAATTTTGTGATGAATTTTTAATCAACTGAAAGTTGAACGAAGATAGTCAAGAAACCATCTGTGATTATTTATGTAGTTTTTGCGATGTTGTAACTGTCACCTAATTGACGATTATATATGAAGACTTTGTTCTTGTCAAAATGTTTGGTTTGAGAGTTTGAAATATATCAACATTATACAGTTGCATTCAGTCTTTTTTTACTGAAAAACAATATTTATAATATTATATAACAAACAGACATGCATGTTCATGAAAAAATCTTAATTGAACAACAGTTACCTCCAAAATCAAAATTATGAAATTTAAACATTATATTTATGAACATGACAGATTGTCATACCATGCAGTGTTTTTTCAGTTTCACAAAAATAACTTATGCCACCTCTGTAGTAAAAAATGGTTTCACTTGGATAATTTTTACTCTTGACTTATGAACACTCTACGTGTAACTTGTGTATAGAACATTTTTGTTGTTGAAATCGAATATAAATTAAATAATCATTTGCAAAGTGAGTTTTTATTTATTTTGTAAAATCTTCTCGATTTATAAAAGAATAATGCAAGTATTTGCTTTTAACGGACACAGTAACATAATTCTGTTAGGACTTTTGATAACGTAAATTATAATAAATCATTTATTATCTGCATTTAAAAACATCCAATGATTCTCTGTTGCTTGTATTGTTGGCATTACAATTTATAAATTGCTAAGATTTTATGATTAACGAAAAGTATTGTTCAAATGCAGGCTAGAGAAAACATTTTGTTACCTGCTGTATTGGAAATAATCTGCCAGTTTATCAGTATGTAAATTTTCCTTAAATTATCCATGTAAAATAAGTTGTTTGGTAATAAGAATAAAGCAATTTATCATACACAGCAATTTATCCAAGATGAAAAACAAAGTTCTTCCAACCTGTTTACAAATAAAACTATAGGGATAGTTGAGGAGAATTCAGCAATATGCCATATGGCGTGTTTCGGGCTGAAAGGGTTAATCAATAGCAGAAACTGGGAATCACTTAGCACATCAGGTTGTACTTAACCTTTCACGTCAAGCCAACTTGTCAACATCTATTTTCTCCCTACAATATCAATACAAAGCAAGTATTTTTGTTGGAAGAATCAAGAAGCTGATCAATTTTAGTAAACTCTAAGATAGGTACTTATTTCTCCTAACTTGTTTGTAAAAGAAACTAGGGAGACAGGTTTAAGAGAATTTACCAAGATATCGTTTGTCATGTTTAGGACTGAAAAGGGTAAGGTGGCCCTCACCATTTTCCCTTTTTGCTGTGCCACTAAACTTTGCCAAAGTTTTTCTGACATAAATTATGATGGATTCATGCTAGTTTTTGTTAGCTGGTGTTATAACATTTTATCAGCTTATCATTTGTGACCCTCCATGCGAAAAGGTGTATTAGGCCTTTGAAGCCAAGACGCCAAAAGATGCCGTCTTTTTTTAAAAAAAAGACGCCATCTATTGTCCTAAAAGACACCAAAAAGACACCATCTATTGTCCAAAAAGACACCAAAAAGACACCAAAAAAGACGCCAAAGACACCCCAATTATTCAAAAAGAAAACACAATCGACTAATAACATATAACTTACTTCAAAAGGCGACAAACAAGTCCGGGGTTGATTTATCTGAACAGCTGACAGAAAGGTTCGCTAAAAAGAAAGCTGAGAACAGAACTGTGCAGTAAATGGTGGTGGTTCTGTTGATGAAAATTTTGAGTTTTGTACTTAAGTTTTCCACATTGGTGTTGTATTGCTTCTTTGCTTTAAAAAATGGAAAATTTCGCGTGTTGATCATGTATTGTTTTGTGATATGTGTCTTTGGCTGAATTATAAAAAGACATCACGGGTAGAAACTGTAAAATTGTTAAACTTGAAGAAACTCAAAGTGCTCTATTGCAGTCCACGTGGTCTTATGGTACTTTGAATTGGTGACTAGTGGAAGCCATTATACTGCTCGAACTTCATACTTTAAAATCCGATGGGCTACATTTGTGATCTTCATTGATTTGCGATTGAATGAATGACGAATGATTTGTGCTAGAATTCCGTTAAGTTATTCAAAACTGCAGTTAATCTTCCATTCTTGCTAAAAATACTGTGTGTTTGAGGCCCTTTCAAGTTGCCATTGAAGCAAAATCTCCATCAGGAGTTCAAGAGTTTATAAGCTGAGAGGCTGTTAAACACTATCCATCAACAAGCAGTAATTTTTTGCTTTAAAGGAGTGTGCCTTTCATAAAGTTCAGTGTCAATGAAAAATGACAAACTCTAATATTAAATAAAATTTAATGTATTTAACTGAAGATTATTGCTCATGCAACATAACTTTTGATGAAAACACTAGCCATCAACAAGCAGAATTATTTTTTTGCTTTAATTGAGTGCACCTTTCATAAAGTTCAGTGACAATTAAAAATGAAAAACCCTAAAATTTTTAAATAAAATTTAGTGTGTTTAACTGAAGATTATTGCTCATGCAGCATAACTTTTGATGATACTGTAACAACTAATTTCTTCAGATAATTCTTGCTGGATATGCTATATGGCTGGACTTGTGTTTGCATATGAGGGGGAGCTGCTGCACCAAGCCACGATCTTTGATCAGCGGGATTTCCTCAGATCATTGCTCCAGGCTGGTGCCCAAGGGAACTCTAACAGTCAGGATCTGCGGGGCCACACCCCAGTCCATACTGCAGCCCTTCATGACAGTGCTCAGTGCTTAGAAGAGCTCCTTCATTGGGAAGGTGTGTGTGGTGCATGTATTATTGCAAACTTGTAATAAACAAGCTACTGTAAATGATCTGTTTAATGCCCTGGGCAATTATTTAATTTTAAGGGTTTTTCGGGGGCGTTTAATGGATAAGAGGCAACTATTGGGGAGAGGTGTTTATTTTTATAATCGATATTTTACTTACATGTAGCAAAACTATTGCGGTTAGTGCAGTTTAACAAAACAGTGTCAAGTAACTGTTGCAACAGTCTGCAAATAGTGAAGTCAAAAGTTCTTTCATAATGATCCTCGTGTAATTTTCTGCAAATAAGTGAACAAAATATGTTTCACAAAATCAAATGTCTAATAAATTCCCCCTTTGGGGGAGCCCTTACTAGATACGGGGTGATTAATAGAAAGGGGCATCTAACTGAAAATCCTACTTTGACCTGGGTATCTATTAGATACGAGACGTTTCATACAGAGTGGGTGTTAAATAGATCATTTTATTTTGTAAAAACAGTATTTGGTTTAAAAGTGCTTTACGTCATGTGCTGTGAAATGATTATTCTCCCTATTATAATTATAACTATCAGTTACTGTATAATATTGAATTGACCCTATGCATAAATGGCGGCTATTTTCGTAATATTCTTTTGTCTGTATCTGAATTAGCCCGACTAGCCTCAGTCAGGTTAACATATTCTTTTGATTTTATGACTTAAGAATGAGGCCAGTCAGGCTAATTTATATGCAAACAAAAGAATATGAAAATAGTCACCATTTATGCATAGGGCCTATGACAATTGATATAAATCAGTTATTGATGTACACTTTTACATACCTGGACATTTCATTAAATTTCCTTTAGGAACAGATATTATTTAGAGGTAGTCTGGACTGGCTTTTCATTAATTTAATGAATAAATAATATAATTATACTTACAAAATATACAATCATTCAATTTTTATCAAAATAATATAAAATTTTACATGTGCTAAAATGATAAATAATTACTGTATATATTCCACCAAGCTGTTATTTTTATTAGAGAAATAAAGACAGTTATTTTTGTTATTCACTACATAACAATGACTGTAATTAATCTGTAAATTGCCAGGATCTTGCAGAATACAAACATGATTGTTTATTTAGATATAATATCAAAATATGTTACATGTACTATGTTTGACAAAAGTCTTTCCTACTTTGCCCCACTTCAGATACTGTACTATTTTATTGTGCTCAGTCATTTACTTCAAGCGATAGTTTAAAGATTTATCATAGCTTGTTTATTAAATAAACAAGTCAAAACGTTAACAATGTATGATTACACATACATGCCTGGCCACTTGAAGATACTGGAAGAACATTTTTAAGATCTCTCACTGGTGAGATATTTTTTTGTAATGCTCAAAGGTAAATGGTGTATCTATATATTTTATAACATTATTTGTTGTAACTGTGAAAAATTAATCATAAACACCTGTACTTTAAAGATACTTATTACTGTCATGATGTTATTTTTGTTGAATTCCTTAAGTTTTCTGGAGTTCTTACAGTTATTGGGTAAACAAAACCCTGCTGTAACAGTATTAGACAATACTTGATATTTTCAGTCCTGAAAATAAGTTTAATTATGTTTATACATGTATATTCAGTGTTGAAAAATTGAAAGTAATTATTGTTCATATAAGAAATGGTCCATGTATCAAGTTATGGATTCATGCGGGAAATTGAGAGAGCACGAGAGAAGTGTTTGAGTGGCACAAGGTGAAGTCAAGTACTTCTCTAGCTTCTTGAGTGCTCTCACAACTTCCCAAGAGCATCCATAACTCGATGGACGTACAGCTGAAGTATGGACCATTTCTTTTTTTGTTTTTTGTTTTTTGGCATTTCAGTTTTGCAATGTATCGTCCGTGTGATTCAGGCTTACAAACTGCTATTCACCGACTGGATTGTTTTTGAAAAAGAAATCTATAAAAAATTATGATCTAAATTGAAGTTTGGTAATTCTCCTTCCAACTTTGTTCTTCATCTTTAATTAATATTTCATTTTCCTTTTTGTTTACTTTCTTATGTTGTTATTTAATAGATGCATGGCCAAGCATAGTATCAAGTTATAGAATGATATATGCTTGAGCCATACAAAAAGGGTGCCTAAAATTGCCAGCTGTGTTCTAAAATAAATTTTTTTGAAGGTTGTTTTTATTAATTTTCAAAATGTTGTTCATCAGGGGACCCTAATACGGTGTCAGGGGAACAAGACAATTGTTCTGTAAGTATTTTGCAGTGTTTTTGTAGTTTGCCATGATTTCTGGGTTGGAATTAAGGGTCAGCAAAAAACAAAAGGTGGGACAAACCTTCAGATTTATTGGCCAAGAACTTACATGTAAGAGCCTACAAATTTCAAGTAAGATTGATTGTATATATCCTTACCTCTTAAAGCAAAATATAAAAATTTATTTGTTAGGTGAAAAGTGGGACAAACCTTCAGATTTATTGGCCAAGAACTTACATGTAAGAGCCTACAAATTTCAAGTATGAATGATTGTACAAATTCTTGTCTCCCAAAGCAAAAACTAGGCTGTTTACATTTTCAATTTGCATCCTGGAAAATTGCTCTAGTCATTAAAGTTCACATAAAAAATTATGTACTAAATAATGTACTTAGAATAACTAAGAAAAGTATATATTATATCAGAGTTTAAGGGATTGGGAAATTTAATGTAGGTGTAGGAAGTTAATTTACCACAGGCCCGAGCCTTCTACAGAGTTGTTTTTCATTTATATTCATTAGAAGTTATATTAATTGTGAAATACTGACAGAGATGATGTCAATGAATGAATAAGACAACTGTAAGTTGAATTGTTAGATTTATTTGTTTTTTTGCTTGTATTGGCAAAAAAATAGCCATTGCAAGTTTGCTAAGCAGCCATCACCAGCATCATGCGGTACCTGGTTTTTAAACCCCTGGATATAATTATGTAGTTATTAAATAAATAAATTAGATAAGATGAAAAAACAAGTTCCCAGAAACCAGTCTGTTCAGTCAGTCCTGGTTTCTGGGAAATTTCTGGATCAGTCCTGTTTACTGGGGAAAATACCCAATGGCATCTACTGTTGGGGCAGTTGTGGTTCTGGGGAAAATACCAAACTATGGTACTGTTGGGTCAATCTAATTTTCTGGAAAGTTTCTGAATCAATCATGGTTTCTGGGGAAGTTGTATCTCATACACCTACAGAACTATTACGTCAGTTCCGGTTTCTGAGAAGTCACTTGTTTGTCTACTGTTTGGTCAATACCAATTTCTAGAAGTAATATTATTCGCCTGTTTTTTGTCAATCCCAGTTTCTAGGAATTAAACAGGGTGAAGAATTTTAAATGAGCCACATACTGGTGGTTCAGTCTTAGATTCTAGGAACTGCTATAAACTGTAAAGAAGTGGAATTAAATGTTTTCAAACTGTTGGGTCTGAAATACCAGTTTCTAGGAATTAAAAAGGGTTAAATTTATTGTCCCACCTACTGGTTGTTCAGTGTTAATTTCTAGGAACTAAAGAGGTGGAATTAAATGTCTCGTCTACTGTTTGGTCTTAAAATACCAGTTTCTAGGAATTAAACAGGGTTAATTTACTGGCCCATGTACTGGTTGTTCAGTGTTAATTTCTAGGAGCTAAAGAGGTGGAATTAAATGTCTCGTCTACTGTTTGGTCTTAAAATACCAGTTTCTAGGAATTAAACAGGGTTAAT
>JAOBYE010002239.1:6089-36964 GCA_025403585.1 Parazoanthus swiftii | reverse complement strand
TTCATTCAGAAGGCCTCTTCGTGGATGAAAAAAAATTGGGCAGTTTTGTGAAAGATGTCTATGAATCAATAAAACAAGAAAATGCAAAGAATGGTAAATATTCTGAGGAGGAGGCGCTTGGGCGCCTTTTCAAAGTTCTTTACATTACGGTGCAGCAAGAAAAAGCCAACGGAAAGCTTTTAGCGCCTTCTATGATGATGATGTTGACAAATAAAAACAACATGCAAGACTCGAGGAGTGAAAATGGCATGGTTTCAGGCCAAACTCCTACTTTAAATCATACTGCGATACATCAGGCAAGAAAAGGAGCTTCCGTCATCAAAAATATTTTAAAGTTGTTTAGTTCAACACCTAAGACTAGCACCAAGAACAGTGCAACAACGTCAGGCAATAAAATGAAGTACGAAAAACAAGCTGGAAGGTAGTAGTTCTTGATGTATTCCTATATATTAGTTGTACAGTAGATTTCTAAGGAACTCTCCCCCCAGAAACATTAAAAAAAAGAACATTTTCATGATATTTCATGACCTCTTACCAATTTTTGTATTCCTAATGTTTCAGACCGACAAATTATATATTTAAATATTAAACTCACCTCCATGGTGTTTCAATGGCCTGTTTGGGCCATGATTCAAGTTTTATTGGCTCTCATGATGTTGATCAAACCCATGATTTTGGAAATACTAGTTTTCTCGGTCGTGAAAACCGACTCATGGTAACCTCTTGGCTTTGTCATGGCCAAGAGTCTTAAAGTATTGGCAGATTGTTGGCCTTTTCAAACTCACACAGAATTCGCTGGGCTAAAGTGAAATGGTGATGTTTTTTACAAGCATTTTCAATAGTTGTGAAATATATCTGTTTCCCAAGAAGTTACAGTGCCATTAAAAACTAAGTTGAACTGTTCCATTGTGGAATTGAAGAAAAGAATAACAAAAATAAACAAATTTTATTTTTGATGTTTACAAAACACTGCCGGTGATTTTTTCGATTGAAATCGTAACTAAAGTAATCTTGTGGTCAAGTAAGCCAAGAGATGTGGAAGATAAACCAATTTTGACTCTTCTTATGTTACAATACGATTCTATTTTTGTGTTGTTGTTTAACTTGTGACATCATAGTGAAACAAAGCAGCAGCTGCCGCTCACTGTTTAAGGAAATGTTGTAGAAGTAGGATCTGATCCTACTTTTGCAAAACGGCCAGCAACAAGTTGACCATAAAATCACTAATGACACCATTGTACCCAACAGTTTGACAAAGAAATAAAAAATTACGAACATACTTTCGATTGCGCCTTTAATCTTTATCTGTGCCAGCAACAGCTCTGATCTCGTCAGGCAGCTTGTTCCACTTTTATTCGCAAAGTAGCTCTATGATTTCGGGTTAAAATATGTTGTCTTATCTTTGACAGAATCAAATGTTATCTCCTGTGTTTTTATAACTTGAAGTACTTGATTATCTTGCAGAAACATGTCTGCTCCTGTCCTTCTTGGCAAAGGTAGCGCACAGATTCAAGGAAGTTTCAACCTTGAAGCTCCAGTGACTGGGGAAGAAAGCAAAGCTGACAGAGATCCAGAGGGTAAGCGACTGGGTTCACAATACAATACAATACAATACAGTACAATACAATACAATACAATACAATACAATACATTACAATACAACACAATACAATACAATAAAATACAATACAATACAATATAACACAATATAATATAATACATTATGTACATTACCATACATTACCATAACATACAATACAATGCAATACAATACAATATAATATAATATAATATAATACAAAACAATACAATACAATATAACACAATATAATATATTACAATATGTACAATACAATACCATACCATACCATTCCATACCATACAATGCAATACAATGCAATGTAATACAATGCATTACAGGAACGAAAATTTCGGAAAAGTGGTTGGGGGTGGGGGGACAAATCACCAATTCTAGATCTGGAAAGGAGAAGTGCTGAAATTGCATCTAAATTCCAAAACAAATTTGGTAATAAAAGTTTCCAAAAATACCAACGCAAGAGGGAATGTCGTCCCCTCCATAAAGTACAATACAATATAACTTGATTCGTTTATAGTGCTATTAGACCGTTGAGTCTAAGAAATGCACCAGCCAGCCAATTTACTGGTCAGTTTTGCAACTGCAGAAAAAGGTTATCAGAAAAATAAAACACAACGTTTCTACAACATTATTAGTTCTGACAGGCTGAAAACCTTTTTGTTTAGTGCTGCACGACTGATGTCGGGAGTAAATTGGACTCTCTCATTCTATTTGCGTCACAATAAAAACAGCTCTTTTAATGAAAATGGTTTAAATGAACTTTAGAAGACTGTTCATACAGTGACGGCCTGTCCTGTCAAGCAAACCAGCCCCGCCTTCTTATGATCATATGAATAGGAACGAACAGCAACTCGTTAAGTGAGCTACCGCGAGCTCATACGACCAGGCCCTTAACTGCGAATCGCGTTCAGGTTAACTTGGCGCCAAACTGTTGAACATGAAAATCTTTGTCATTACAATTTATGTGATATTGAATACTATTTGAAAAAATACCTACTTGCGGTAAGATATGGCGCTATATACAGTCTAATCATAAACGTCGATCGCTTTTTGTCTTTTCTTCCAGTCCTTGGCAAAACAGAAAGGCAAGAACTGAAGGTGTTGCAGAGCGAACTGGCTCACAGTCTGACGGGTGAAGGGAAACTCAAACAAAATGACGATAAAAAATGGGCTTCCACAATTGAGGTAAACGAGGGGTACTTTTAAAAGATAAGGTTGAAACGTTCACTGAAGAAAGGTTTGCATATATATTGATAATGATGATGACGATGATGATTATAATAATAATAATAATAATAATAATAATAACAATAATAATAATAATAATAATAATTTTTGGTTTCAGAACTTGTCCAAGCTACTGAAAGCGCTAAAAACTACAGCACGCGGACCAAAGAAATCCACAAAGCAATCAAAGGGACAAGCAGTTCCAGAATTCAAGACAAATCTCTCTAAGTCGGAAAATGAAAGAACCCAAAATCCGAGCGGAGGTGATAAAATGGTGACGCAGTCGATAAGCAAACAAAGAAAACCAGAATTTAAAGAACACAAGTGGCGAAATATCAAACCCAACAAAATTTATATCAACAATTTGGGATCAGAATATGTGCAAGGGTATGGGGTTAAAACGGACAGAAATGACACCATAAATGTACCCCATGACAAACTTATCAGGAATAACGGAGCGACAAACATAAATGACACGATAAACGTACCACATGACAAAGTTTCAGAGGAAAAAGCCAGCGCAACACTACATGGTGTTAACTGGCTCCATCGACAGACCCCGTTAGGTGAGAGGTGGAACGGTAAATTGAAAACGCCGTTTGAAAACCAGATGAGGCTATTAGCAAAACTGAAATCGTTTAAAGTACACAACTCACTGCAAGGGGAGACTGAACAGAAGTTTGAAGCAAAACTCGTAAAGTACAAGCAGCTACATAAAGAAGGGAATGGAAAAATGGCCTCAACTTTAGCTGGTGTTGATACTCAATCTGAGGACGTACCACTAGATCACAGACTTTCTAAACCTCAAGTTTTCTCTGATGATTCACCAAATGCTAATGAAATAGATCAAAATGTAAAGCAGGCAGACCACGATGTGGCAATAAAGCTGCCAGGTATTTCAGATAACAAGGACTGGAAAGAGCTTGCTCATAGTCTTGCAGATCAGCTGGGAAACATATTGAGGCAAATGCAGCAGAGAGAGAAACAAAACCAACTGGAGAAAGAAAGACTTCAGTATCAGCTGGCCGCAATGGCTCGGCTTTCATCCTTTGATCCTAAGGAAAGCAGCGATGAAGATGGCGGTGATGAAGATGCAGACGCAGATGATAGGAGACGTGATTTAAGAATGTAATGTTTCTATTCTCGAGTTGGATTGTTTGATTTTTAGCCTAATTTCTCAAAACATTCTTGATCTTAATCGCTGCATCAAAAAAAGTTAAATCCTTAATAAAGCTTCAGGTTTAGCACCAGTTTCCTCGTGAACTTTGGTCTCGAGTGTTTGAACAAAGTAAGGCCCAAATTAAGAGCCAAAAGGGCTCAACGGCGTTACCATACCTACGAAGGAAAGTAAGTTAACTTTCTGTGGCCAAAGGTTTGAAGTTGTAATCAATTGACGTCAGATGTAGTAATCAAAAGACAAAACCGTTCACGCCGCAAAGACTCGCAATCACGCAGACGACGTCGCAGAAACTCTGAGTCTTATGCATGCAAAACTAAAGCCTGTACATGTCATTTTGGTTTTAAAGACTTACTCTGAGTACAAAATGGTAATCTTGTGCACTTATTTCAACTAAAAATCATAAATTAGAAATGCGACCATAACTCTTGGGCTCTTCAAAGGAGCGGACACGTGTAGTCACGTGTACGACGGCCGTTTTTACATATGTACGATATTTGGTGTTGTTACTTCTTCGAAAAAAAAGATAGCATGAAAGGGAAAGGAGGACATCCTACAGTTGATAAGAGCGTACTGGACTGTAGAGTGGAACGGATAAAGTAGAGTAGAGCGAGGTGGAGTGAAGTGGGGTGGGGTCGAATGAGGTGCAGTGGAAAGGGGACAAATCTGTTCCCATCAAATATTTGCGGTTTCTTTTCTTGGTATCACTAAGATTAACACAATAAGATGGGGGTTATCTAACTCGCTTTTGTATAAAATCCATCAGATTGCTCTGATACCGCGAGTTGCTTACGCACGCTATTTGGGATTGCGGAGCAAGCACAAAAGGGGGTTGCGGAAGAAGAATTGCTAGTGTACGTAGAAGGACCGTTAATGTTCTACGAATAGGACATTGAAATGGGGGAGCTTTAGAATACAGCACGGCGACGGCAAAAAGGAAATCTCGAAAAAGCATTTTCTTGCAGTAGTCGCAAGTGGAAAAAAATGAGCTGATCACTTGCCACCGTCCAGCGACTGGAAAGTTACAACATGAAAAACGTTTGTTTTGTTGAGTGCATGAACGTCACCAAACAAACTGATGACCCAGTTATGACTTCAACTTCGCATTTTGAGTCTGCGATTCGTCCTACTTGATCAGTCTTTTTCTTAAAAACAACACAAAGGGATTGATGTCAGAAAAGGAAAAATGAAAGCCGAAACCGTTGCCGTCCCAGCGTTGCAAAAAGTCACTGACATCGGAGCAAGGTTACATTGTTATATCTGATATTTGTTTCCCAAGCCAATACCTTTCATTTTATCAAAAAAATCCATTTCTAAGTGAACAGCGTTTCTATCTTAAGAAAAAAAGAATCCTAGTTTAGCTGATGTTGTGGATTTTCATTCGTCAAATCGTCTCATCCTTACCGCTTTTGAAGATGCTGAATTCTGAAATAAATCTATTCTCTTGGTAAAGGGGAATGCAAAGGAGATTAGCAATCATGAAAAAACATGAAATGTTAATATTTTTATATTCCATCATTACTAAAAGTTTTTATACGTTAAAATCTGATTGCCGGTTTGGGTTTTCCAAAAGGTGACTGCCCGCCATAAGCGGTCTGAATACAGAGATCCCGGCCCGCCCAACTGACCTCTTTAAGCTGGTCTTATAAAACTCGTAACTCTTTGAATATCTCAAAAAGTCCTGGACATTTTCAAACACAGCGACATCCAGAGAGTCGCTAGCGTGCTAGCGAGTCTGCTAATCGATTTAGTGTTTTAAATTTCATAATTTATAGGGATTTATATATCTAATTAATTATTTAGATTTGTAATACCGTTAAGATAATATAACGCTTCTTTTTCATACTAAGAACCATAATTCAACCCCAATAATATTTTGTTTTATTTAATTCCTCATTGTTTCACATTAAACTGTTAGACTTATTTTTGAAGAATTGTGTTTTTATTGGCCTGTGCTCGAGATTATTCTATTCTAGTCTATTCTAGTCTATTTTTTTTTGTTCTACTAAAGGATATGGTAATCAGCTTTCATTTCCTTCAGCACAAAGCTGACTTGCTTATTTCCGGCACAAGGCATGATGGGTGAGGAAGTGTGCACAGGCCCCCATTGTTTCCTTGCTGTATAATAATAATGGCTGCCAGACTGCACGTTCTATTAGCAGCATTTTCCATCTTAGCACTGTTCGGTACAATCAAACTAGATACCAAGATTTCTGATGTCGTATTTAACCCGCCTAAAGATTCTGTTTTAAAAGAACCAACTGTGCTCTTGGCGATCATCGCAAGAAATGCGGAACACCTTCTGCCCAACTGGCTCGGTTATATCGAGCTGTTGGACTATCCCAAGAACAGAATGTCTATCTGGTAAGTTTTGTTCGTGGTTTTTGGTTTACAGGATAGATGAGTTGAAGAAATTTATTTAGTCACATTTTGTGCCCAAAATATCGGCGTAAATGAAAAATGTAACATGCGTGATCTCACTGAAGTCAAATAATTATTTTTATACTTTTTGAGGGAAAGAGTGATTTGTGCAATTGTTTGCTGTTTTTGTTCTGAATTATTTTGTCCGATGTTGAGTTGTGGAAGATCGTTAAAAGATATGTACGTGAATTGTGCCGGTTTACAAGTATGGTTTACTCCTCCAAATGTATGTTCACCATTAAACACGTGTGCAAGTGTGACGTGTCACACGGAATTCTTGAAATTCCTGTCAGTGTATCCTCTCGGTGGATCTCTTGCTTCTGTAAATTTTTGTTATCCTAACCAGTTTATTAGTCAAATTTTCATTCAGTTGTTATTTTGATCATATCAAAAACTGTCAAATCCTAATATTAGCTGATTCTTTTAAACAATAAATTTTCTGTGTTTTGATAAGTTACATGTAAGTTGTCTGATGTCATGGTGATGTTGCACTGCATGTGTGTAAGTATTTAAGGAAAAGAGGACAGAGCTGTATAGCAGGTACAAAGGCACGGGGGGTGTACTGGGTGCACTCGCCTCTGCCCGACTGTCAAAAAAGTTCTGCTCACAGTTTTTTTTATGACCAATACATCAAAAAGAATATATTTTTAAGGACTGCTGACACAAGGTCCAAAATTTTCAAATTTGAGGTGCACCTCTCTGCAAAAAAATGCTGGCTACACACCTGTATAGTGTGTATTGAGCCTGCAGCAACTGAACAATGATCACTCGACTGATTGATTAATCATCTATGGTTGAACAAGTTCTGCCAAGGTCAATTTCCATTGATCAAAATTTGATTTTGGTTGAGTACAGTTTACTGCCCTTGATGACAGTCATCTTGCTTGATCCCAGAAAACCAATTATTATTCCTGGTCAAACATGGCCAACTTCACTGGAAGACTAGTTTTGAAAAAAAACCTGATTTTTCTGTGATGGCAAGTAAGCTTAATATGGATTTTTGATCAATGAAGGTTGATATGGTATGTTTTTTGCCATAAGGTTTGGTTTAAATCTGACGTTATAAGCATTAATTAGCCCTTCATCAGAGCAAACTGATGAAGGGCTAATGCTCTGACAAAGGGCTAAAATAAATGCTCGAAACGTCAAAACTGTACACCAAACCTTACGTTGAAAAACATATAATTGTACCATATGAACCTTTGTTGATCAAAACCCATGGTCAACTTCAGTCGGCCACATATAAGCAAGCTCAACTATGCTCAGTCTTAGTCAACTTTGGTCAAACTTGTGGCAGTTTATTAAAATACAAGATGTAGTAGTTAATAAGTAGAGATAAAAATTCAAATATGAAGGCAAGGTTAAAAAGGCAGCGACTAATGTACTAGTCGGTGATGCAGACTCTAGGTCCCAATCCCAGATCATTTCTGCTTGGCCTATTTTTAATTAAAGGCTATAAACATTTTAAAAATTGGCTATGCAAAGTCTAGTGCTGTATGACTACTGAAACGATTAGAACTTGCATTGCCCAGTTCTAACTATTGGTAACCAGTATTAATGACCTCTCCTTGCCACAATCAATTTTTTAAACTTTGGGGAACCTCAACTAATTAAATGTAACTTTGATCACTCTAAAAAGTGAATGATCACTTACACTGTAAATGTACATGTAGTTCAATTAAAATTATTTTCCACTCTTGTTGACTTGTTTCACTCTTGTACAGGATAAGGACTGATCACAATAATGACAACACCTCTGCTCTCCTGAAGGGTTGGGTCAAGAAAGTGAAACCTTTATATCATAGGGTCCTCATCAATGTAACAGAGGAACCAAAGAGTTATGAAGGTGCTGAAGGTCCCCTGCATTGGACTGATGAGAGATACACTCATGTTATGGAGTTACGTACTTTGATCACTCTAAAAAGTGAATGATCACTTACACTGTAAATGTACATGTAGTTCAATTAAAATTATTTTCCACTCTTGTTGACTTGTTTCACTCTTGTACAGGATAAGGACTGATCACAATAATGACAACACCTCTGCTCTCCTGAAGGGTTGGGTCAAGAAAGTGAAACCTTTATATCATAGGGTCCTCATCAATGTAACAGAGGAACCAAAGAGTTATGAAGGTGCTGAAGGTCCCCTGCATTGGACTGATGAGAGATACACTCATGTTATGGAGTTACGTCAAAAAGCATTAGATGCAGCACGGAAACAGTGGGCTGACTTTTTATTTGTAAGTACAGTAAAAGTCATTTCTCTGCTTTACTTCTTCCTGTAAATTTGAGCTTTGGAATGGTTGAACCCCAGAAGAATACCAGATAATTATAATAACCCTTTTGGGAAAATGAGGTAGGGGTAATCCAAAATCTAAATTAATTTATACTTATTTAGATTTTCCCATATCTGGCATATACACTCTTTCACTCCCAAAAGTGCTAAATGATGTATTTTTCAACTCTCATCACCATCTCCAAAATAGTATTTCCCATATTACTGTAAGTAGATTGAATGGACGTAGCATGGATTTTATAACGACCTTATATAAAGTTTAGTTTCAGTGCATGTTAAACAGGCTTGTAGGCAGAGGGAAACATGTATGTTTGGTGTGTATGCTCCCCCCCCCCCCCCCATGGACCCAAAAAGATCTGCATTTGGATGTTTAATAATGATGAAGAAGCCTGAATAGGTTTATCCATAACAGTTGGCGCTACCATAAATCAGAATTACCTCGACCAAGAAAAAAGGCTGTACAGTAAGTGCATTTGCCCCATAAATTTGGCTTTTAAGAGTCCAAGTTTACAAAATTTTATGAAACATATTGGCTTTTTTGATGGATTTTAGAGGATATACAGCTCGCTGAGTATGGAAGTTGTTAGTACCAAAGCCGCCCTTGGTTTGCACCCCCCCCCCCCAACAAAATTCTTGCCTACAGGCCTGTTGAATACCTTGAGAGCAAAAGTGGTAAAAATACTGATCTTCTGATAAATTTGTTTGACAACCTGGGCTACCATAGCTTGTTAGTAGTCTCAACTTTAAAATATTTTGTTTTGTATTTTGAGGAACACATCTGTTCATTATTTTTTCAATGACATAGTACATCATATGTTCATATTTGTTTTATAATCTGAGTATTTTGGTTTGGAAATATTGCAGGTTGTAGATTGTGATAATTTTCTCATAAATCCAATGGTTTTAAAGAACTTAATGGCAGAGAAAAAGTAAGTGATTTAGCATTTGATTTACTTGTATCATCATTTACAGTACAATGTACATGTTTACTATGGTAGTTACATGTAGTAACATACAGTAAATTTCCAATACCGGTAAGAAGCCCCACTGTGTATAAGCCCCCACCCCCCCCACAAAAAAAAAGCCCCCAGGGGTTATATTTGTAGTAATTAAATTTAAACATAACATTGACCTTCAGGGGCATTTGCATATAGTGTGTGACCAGCAATAAAGAAAGGTTGTGAGCAGAAATTCTCAAAAATTTACAATTGCTTGGTGATGAACAAAAAATAGCCTTTTCAAAACGCAAATATATGTCCATGTATAACCCCCCTCCCCCCTGAATATAAGCTCCCCAAGAAAAATTTGGTAAAAAGGCCCTTGGACCAAAAATAACCCTGGGGCTTATTATTAGAGTTTTACGATATTAAGCGGGTGTACAGTATGTTTGGTAAGCTACAATATATAATGTACATACAGTTACGTTATACTTGCATTATACATACATGCATGTATCAGTACTGTGCCTGTTGTTTCAGGGTGAGGTTGGGAGATGTGCCTCACCCACTTTTGGTTTTTCTTGAGGTGAACTTTTTAGAATTACAGTGATGTTACACTTGAAGGGTCAATTCTTCTTTAAAAGTTTTGATAACATTTTTAGGTTTAAGTAGAACTAAGCTTACACAGCTAGATCTGACGGTGGCTGTATACTGTATGTATGTATAAGCAATAATTGGTAACACAAGTTAATTCCACTGTGATGCTGACACAGTTGTGGTACTGTAGCTTTATGGTTTTTAACAGTGATGTGACAGCAAATTAAGTGGCAGTACCATTACAGGGTCTGTACTCTTATAGTGACTCCAGTTACAACACTGTAATACTGTACATGTAGTAGTAACACAGAAATTGCTGTGACAGTGATGGTATAGGTAGTGAAGTGACAGCAATGGAACTGACAGCATTGCGATATCGATGTACATTTACATTGTGCTGTAACAGCAATGTGAACTGACAAATGTATCAGTGCTGTGGAAACTAGTGAAACAGTGATGTGAACTGCTGGCACTGTAACAGTGCTGTAAGAACTATTGAAACAGTGATGTAACCTGATAGTGCTGTCAGTTTGCATCACTGTCACACCAATGTACTTGTTACTGTAACAGTACTGACACTCCTATCACTGTTACTTACTCAGTGTTTTTCTTAAGGCTTGTGAAATGGGGTACAGTAAGTGGGAATGCAGGTACACCTGGGTTGGAAGTCATAAGGCGCCGAAGATGCAAGCATCTTGAGGGGTCTGGGGACATTCCCCCAGAACATTTTTGAAATTTAGAGTCCTGGAAAATGATGCAATTTTGTACATCTGGTGACCTTAAAAAACTTGCCGGACGCCATTGCTGGGGAAAGGCGGTACAGCTACGGGGGAACATTGGTACAATGTACCGGTGTACTGGTCTTACAGTAAGAAAAACACTGTTACTGCACTGTTGATAGCATTACTGTAGCATCAATGTCACTTATTAGCACTTTCACAGCGTAACGTTGTGCTCATTTTTACAGTTACATGGATGTGCTCCTTTCACAGTAACAATGCTGTGCATGCTGTTGTGAAGTTGTAAAATTCTTCCTGTGTAGTTCAAACAGGCTTAAATTACAGTACATGTAAGTTATGCAAATTATAAGTTCTTAATTTTATGTGTTGTTTCTTTTCTACAGGACAATTATCGCTCCATTGATTGAAGTGTTTGGTGGCAAAGCAGCTTACTCTAACTTTTGGGGAGGAATGAACAAAGAAGTAAGAAATGTTGAGGCTACTGTATGTACGTACAGTTCTCAAACTATTCTCTACTTTTTTTGAAAGCCGGTACACAGCTAAGTACGGTACTGTCTTTTCCCAGTTGTTTGACCCCTCTTTCCCAGCCAGTAAGTTGAGACTTTTCTGTTATCTGGAAGAGTGAATAGCTAGTCTTCTACCTTATTTTCCCAGTCTCTAAAAAACTGAAGGCCCATTTACACTTACAATAGGGAACTTAAGCAGCTTGGACGGGAACGTCAACAAAGACTGCTGCTGAATTTTTAACTTTCCGTTTTCTGTTTTCTTATTTGTATAACTCATTCGTTTCTTTTTTGTTTTACCTGAAGGTGTGTAAAATTGAAAAATTAAAAGCTTTAATTTTAAAGCTGCACGAAGATTGAAATGATTCATACTCTTACGTTCACGTTCTGTACAAAACTCCTGTGCTGAACTTTTCACGTTCTGTTTTCTAAAGACGACGACGGAAAGATTGCCAGCTGGTTGAATTCCCACGTGAAGTTATTGTATTATGTAATTAAGTCTATTGTTTTGTAACGTTATCGTTGCCGTTCCCGTCCTGGTTGCTTAAAATTAATTCTCTAATAAGAGGGAACGGATCGGATAAAAATAGGTACCGTTACCACGGATCTGTTTAAAAACTACTTTGAGAGGGGTCCGGAATCCTTCGAGCACGCGATAATGTAGATTGTAGTAGGCAAATACTGTACGTTGTTCACTACTGTATGTTGCGCATGAGCACAAAGTAGTTTCGTCGCCAGAACTGTCCAGCGGAATATCCGCGTCGTCGTCTACTCACAGGTTCTTATCAATACTGTCAGTTTTCATTTTTGTTCTTGCTTTCTTCTCGCTTTTTTGCCAATGTTTTCACATCGGGATTCCGCCAGTTTTTTCCTGCTGTCACCTCGCACGTACGTTGAGATGCCAGGATCATGAGCATGCGTTATGGCCTAAACGGCTGTACAAAACCATAACTGGCTCTGAAAAGCACGAGAGGTCCGGGGTTTACACGAAGGAAAGGAACCAAGAAAAAACGGGTAAACGTACAGAGGAGGGGGGGGGGGGGGGCGCACCGAGGGCCACAAGTTTATCAGTTAACTTAAAACTGTCATGTGTTACCCTAGTTAAATAAGGTCGCTGTACATTTTTACTTATAGTGTATTACCTTTTGAAATTTATGTTGTAAGAAGCAAGTAAGAAGCACTGCTGTTCCTATCTGAGGGAAACACAGTCCGTTATTACTGTGTATTAACCACTTTGTTGTGGAAAAGTGAATTAACCCTTGTCCTGGTAAGAACGATTTTGCAAAAAACTAAAAATGTCATAACTTTTGAACCAGCAGTTGAAATACCATACTGTGACCATTCATTTTGATCGCCTTAAAGAGTGGAAGTGTTTGGTGTTAATTATTCCTTAAAATGCAAAAGTTGAGAATTTTCGTAACATTTGAAACTTTGATGTTTGAAAATGTAGCAGGTCAAGAGTTAATAGGCAAAGCACGCTATTTTCTGTCCAAGGGCTACTACGAGAGGTCAGATGACTACTTCCCCATACTGCAGAGGCAGAAGAGAGGTGTGTTTGAAGTGCCCATGATCCACTCCACCTACCTGGTGGACCTTAGGAGAAACATCACGTCAGAGCTAATGTACGATCCTCCCCACCCTGACTACGAGGGAGAAGATGACGATATTCTGGTGTTTGCTCACTCGGCGAGAATGGCAGGTAAAGGACTTGCCAAGGGTGCTTGAGTCAGGTTGTGGATACTGGGAAATATTTGCAGTGTAAACCTTCTTTCAAGCATTCCATACACAGGAGACATTACAGGTCTCTGCCAAGCAGGCTACAAACTTAAATTCAGGTTGTGAATACGGTTAAATATTTACAGTGTAAACCTTCTTTCATGCATTCTGAGGAGATAAGTTGTAGACACGATAACTGTACCCTGGGTAGTAGAGACAATTTCGTGGTTTTGATTGAATAATAGGCCGTTGCCAGACACAGGAGACATACATGGGTCTCTGCCAAGCAGGCTATAAATTAACTTAATTTCTGAAATTTTCATTGTATATAATTACTAACACATGTGACGTCAACTGAGTTACTAATATATACTGCATTTAAATTGTAAAAATGTTGCAAGAATTTAGTCATTTTTTTTACTGGTAACTGTGTTCGTACTTTTGTGCAAGAATGTAGCCAACACATATAGTCAAACACGTAAATGCGATACACACGTGATTCATGTGCTCTTGTAAAATCCCTTAAAGATCCCTTAAAAACCAGTTTGAGTATTAGAAACAGACATGAACATGTATGTATGAATGTATGTATGTATGTATGAATGTATGTATGTATGTATTTAATTCTTTTAAAAAAGAGCTACATGTAACAACACATGCAACGCGAATTTTATACACAAAAAAGTATGCGAGAACATAGGTAGTTTAAGAAAATGTTACCTCACATTTCTTAAAAAGGAATTAATTCAAGGTTTCACCTAGTTGAACAATTGTGATGTAAGTCTGTTTTAATTTTTTAAATACTAGGTATCAAGCTGCACTTGTTAAACAGAGAATTTAACGGACACATGGTTGGCCCAGATCATGAAGACAAAGACTCATTAGAAGACGCGCGAGCAAGATTTACCCACGAAAAACTGGAATGGTTTGGTTAGTATCCACAACTGGTGGTAAACTGTATTAGACCAGCTTAAATGGTGTAACTTTTCACCAGCCTACCATTCGTGAACCAGTTAGATTGATGAGACCATCTTGGATGTTGTTATCGTTTAACAACCTACTTTTCATGAACCAATTCGCTTGATATGAATGTTGTTAGATTCACCAACCTAACAGTCGTGAACCAGTTTGCTTGAAAAAGCCATCTTGTGTGTCGTTTGACTCACCAGTCTACCATCTGTGAATCAGTTACATGCAATATATACAAATCAACTGTTTACACAAACAATATAGATTCCCATTTGTCTTGACTTTTCTGCGGCAACATACCAGTTGACAAAACAATTAGAAAAATTTCTGGAATTACCCATACGAAACAAAAGGTAGATAAAAACATTTGTTCGTTTGCCAGGCTCTTGTCGCTATTGCTGAAAGTGTTTTTCTATGTCGGTTTTTTAGAATTTTAGAAGTACTTGCTTTGATACTGTAAAGCATGTGCAAGTGATGTGGCTAAAGATGTTTGGCTGGACAGTTCTCAAGTTTATTTATTTTGTTTATACAGTGGACCATCCAGAAGAGTTGATGCCAATTAGTCCACATGTGTCATACAAACCTCCAGTAGCGGATAAGATGGGTTTTGATGAGGTACGTTTAGTGGGACGCTATTTTAACAACAAGTGCCATCTAATAAGTTTATTCCGTTAAGTGCAAGGTTCGTACAGGTACCTTGAACGATGGGGAATTCCAGTCCAGAAAAATCATGGATTTTTTTATTTTGGTTATTGCCTGCATGTCAAGGAAAATATAAATTACGGTTTCAGAAATAGGTCCGTTTACTGAAAGAGCGAGATGAAAACTGAAACACGATTTAGTGTACCTACAGAACGCTAAAATCCCTTAAGATTACATGAGGACTTATGGAGTATTGGTTATTTTTTCATCAAGACTATCCATTTTTGTTTATAACTCGGCAAATGTGCCAGAAAAAACAGAACTTATAATAGTTCTATGGTATCCCAAGAATAATTGGTCAAACGTTTGGTTAAAAGTCATGGAAAAAGTTAAGGAATTGCTGAAGGTGAAAAAAGTATTAACCCTGCTTTATCTAATTGCAGTTGCCGGACTAATTGGCCACTCTTGAAACTCTGGACGCGAAACTTTGGTACCAAAATTAATTGCATGAAAACGCGGTCAGGGGAAGTGGTAGCTAAAGTGTGCTTTGAAGAAAACGGCATTAAGGGCCTTCTTATGAACGTCGGACATGATTAAACTTTACATTAATGTAACTGAAGAGATAAAGTGCCAAAGCTAACACGGAGAAACTGGTGGACCTTCTGTATGAAATTCGCTTGGGCAAATGGCGGAAACTGTTTCCAAACCTGTTCTCTATATATATTGTTGGTAGTAAAGTACGCGCGAGTTTTCCGACATAACAGACTTTTGTTTTCTAGACTTGTTCAGCTTTTAGTAAGAAAAAAACGATATAAACATAGCCTGGAAAGCTTGACGTTGCTAACAAAAGTCTTGTGGAGTTTCAACGAAGACAATGGATTTGTTGAGGTCATCAGGGCAGACAACACTGCTTGCAAGAAACTATATCTGCTCTTGTCAACCAGAGTACGATCATAAGTTTTGAAATTGGAATACTCCATTCACCGATTTCAGAGTTGTAGTTTGACAGTAAATACGTAAGTCATGAACTAGCAAAATCTTGTCCATTTTCGGTTTCTCTTCAAAAACGTAAAGTAATTTATCTGGTTCCTGAGTTCCGTGAGTTGTTTGTGCAAAGGTTCGAATACATACATGTGCTACTTTACGTAATGCCCTCTTTTGAAAAGACCACAAACATAACTAGTTGAAAAAGTTTTTTAAGAAGTCCGAGAATTCATTGACCTTTCCCCAGCCTCGTTTCCATGCAATAAATTTCGGTACCAGGCTTTCGCATACAACAACAAGCGAAAGTGGTTTATTGCTGTGGTATAACTTTTTAATTGTGCGACAAGTGGCAGCTACATTAACGTTGTATAGTTTAAACCCAATGGATATCGATATATGCTAGGCAGCCAGTGAAGGTACATGTGCTACACGAATGCGCATGAATATACCAGCTCTAGTTTTATAACTGTACCTTTCAAATTTTGAGAACGTATATTTGGTTACATAAAATGGCGGTGTTAAGGTGTAGATTCGTTTTACCCAAAATGAAGAGTAACACGCGTGCTTTTTGATTTCAACTTTTTAAGAGATGCAAAATAAGTTGACTTTCTTCACATCGCAAACAGAAACTCGTTCCAAAGTTAGTTTGCCCCTTTCCTTGGCTCAGGTGCTCAGTAAGAGTTCGTAAGTGCTGTGTTCTCGGGAAGTCACTAGGCCTGAAAATACAGCATCTGAAACAATTAAGTCTTACTTTTTCTTTTACGTTTTACTCCTTTTTAGATCTACCTAATAAATTTAAAGAGAAGGCCTCTGAGGAGACGAAGAATGTTAGCATCACTCAAAGAGTTAGGACTGAAAGTTAAAGAGTTTGATGCTGTCGATGGCAAGTGAGTTTTCTCCTCATTGAACAAAGCTATTTGGAAATTTGCTGTTCTTCTGTGAAGTTTTGTTCCAAAATACATGCAGTTTTATGGCAATTTTAAGTGTATACCCTGTTTGTTCCAGGGCCTTGACAAATGAACAAGTGAAGGAGATGGGTATCAAGATGATGCCTGGTTATTATGATCCATACGGCAAAAGGTGAGTGGTCTGATTGTTAGGCAACAAAAAAAACTGACCGCAAGTTTTCCAGCATTATCACAAATAGGAAGCTCTTTGTTTGTTATGGGGGTTTTCAGCTCTAACCAGCTAACATTTTTGGAACTGTTTGACTATTTGGTTAAGTGCAGACGCTACTAGTTTAAACTAATCAAAACTCTGTTTGACGTCGTTGCACTGGGAGTGATTGCTGATTCTCCCAAGCCAGTGTCTTATGTACAGATATTGGTGTTGAAGTCGATTTTGTGGAGGGAGGAAAACCGGAGAACCCGGAGAAAAGCCCTCGGAGTCAGAAGGAGATCGACAAATCTCAGCCCACATGCGAAGCCCATCGGACTTGATCCCTGGTCCACAGAGGTTGGAGGCACGAGCGCTAACCACTCGGCCATCCTGACTCCCCCAAATAAATTGGCTTCTCAGATTACACAAAAGAGGGGTGCTTGTATTATTTTGCGCAAAAGAATCAATGAAAACGCTCCAAAATTTCATTTTAAAAAACTAGGCTGGTACATGTATGATCTTGTTACCAGGCGGAATTTTCACAAATGTTTGAGGGTTTTTAAGGTTTTAGTAACTACATGTATTGCTCTTCGTATCTGTTTAATCTTTTTACTTTAAACTCTTACATTCATTCTCGAATTTTCGATCCAGAAACATTTTCCGATGGTTAAGTCTCTTCCAACTCAGGCTTAAAGTTCTTTTTCAAGGCTGCTGCAAATTTGTTTCACAATCTGGATTACTCTGTCAAAAATTCCTCATTGCAGTGTTATTCACTGAAACACTGGTCAAAAGTTTAACAGTTTTTACGGTTATAATACTGGTTGGAATGTAAATAAGGAATGTCAGTTCTATATTTTACACGTATTTTAACTCTGTTCTTAACCTTTTCTGTCAGGGTGTTGTAATTTTAATCTGTATTTTTCACACAGCTCCAATGCAAATAAGTGTAAACATTTTGAATTCTGTGATATTTAAAGCTGTTGTTGTTATTATTTCTATTGTTGTTATTATTATTATTATTATTATTATTATTATTATTATTATTATTATTATTATTATTATTATTATTATTATTAGAATAACTAGAGTCTGGCTACTGGAAAGTGCGTTCAATTTTTATACTCTTAAACAATTGATCTTAATGTTTAGCTTGCGCTATTAAATGTCTAGTCTAAATAAAACACAGTCTTAAATAGCATTCTCGATCAAATTTGATTGCTTAATTTCAAGAGTGAATGATTGCTTTTTCGATTTATTGATTGACTAATTGATTGATCAGTTGATAGATTGAATACATCGAAAGTTAAGAAGTTGAGAAGTTGTCAAACATCCAGTACCGGACACATCAGCAGTACTAGTATTGGAAAGTCAGATACATAAATCAAAAATGACAGCTGTAAGAAGCAAGCCCCATATAACGATACAGTATTAGCTCTGGCCGGCTCGCACTTCCCCCCTTAGAACAACCGTCACCTGCTGGGTATTGTGTTATATAATAATTGCACTAATCACTGTTAACACTTCCACACTTAGACCACTGACCATGGGAGAAATCGGATGCTTCCTCAGCCACTATCTTATTTGGGAAGAGGTAAGTGAACTAAACTCACACACTCACACTCACACTTCCCGAAATGGAAGTGGCTGCAAAAAAATTGTTTACAATTAGAGGAAAAAAAGCAAGAAATTATCTTCACAGCGAGGCGTGGCGTGGTGTAGGTGAATTAAGTAACCGAAACCATTAACAGTTAGTTCTATAAATACCTGTTGTGCACTACTTGAACATCTCAACCCCCCCCCCCTCCATAAATCCGAAAGTATTGATGCTATTGCCATGAAACTTGGAGGTTAGATAGAACTATAATACTGTACCTAATTGATTTCATTAGGTTACAAATCAATATGACGTCATGATGACGTCACGATGACATCATTTCTCCACAAAGCGGTGTTTTTTAGATTTTCCTTCTAACTTTTGCACAGAAAGCACGTACAGCCCAAATCTCTTGGTTTAAACAGTTGATCAATGCCTCAAAACAGCAACGTTGGATTTTAGCCCATTCCAATTGTACAAACTCGACATATATCTTTAGAATGAGCAAATAGGGAGGAGGTGTTTTTCCATGCCAATTGCAGTCAACTTTGTGGATATTTTTGAAGCTATTTCAGTAGATAGGGTCTAAAATATATAAAACAAACAAAAACCGGATAAGATAAACTTCAGAAAATCAAAAAAAAATACGTGATTTTGTCATTCACCAGATTCTGCAACTTTCAAGGATAACAAAATACTCGTTCCCAAGCATCAAATCTAAAAATAAAGCAAGATTTTCAAACTTCGGCATAACATGCCCTTGCCATGGCAACATCCGACCCCATAACCTGAATTCTACCACATCACTAAACAGCCCGATGAATTTGAGGAAAAGTCCCACGATATGGAGGGATTATTTGAAATTGTTTGGAATCGCGAGCTACTTGAAGATGCTTTATCTATTTGTAGATGATCAACAGCAACCTCAACAAAGTGTTCATTCTTGAGAATGATATACGATTTGGTTTAATCATTGTTTCATCTGTTTGCATATGATCAATAGCGGCCTCAACAAAGTGCTGACCCTTGATAACAGTGTACGACTTGAGATAAAACCTGTTTCATCTATCTGTAGACGAATAGTAGCGGCCTCAACAAAGTGTTGGTCCTTGAGGACGATGTACGATTTCAGATAACCACTGTTTTTCCTTGTAACATATGATTAATAGCGACCTCAACAAAGTGCTGACTGTTGATAACAGTGTACGACTTGAGATAACACTTGTTTCATCTATCTGTAGACGAATAATAGCGGCCTCAACAAAGTGCTGACTCTTGATAACAGTGTACAACTTGAAATAACGCTTTTTTCATCTAAGAGTAGACGAATAATAGTGGCCTCAATAAAGTGTTGATCCTTGAGGACGATGTACGATTTGAGATAACCACTGTTTCTTCTTTTTGTAGATAATTAATAGCGGTCTCAACAAAGTGTTGATCCTTGACTGAGGACGATGTACGATTTGAGATAACCATTGTTTCTTCCTTTTGTAGATGATTAATAGCGGTCTCAACAAAGTGCTGATTCTTGAGGACGATGTACGATTTGAACCCAACTTCAGGCGAGAGTTCCAGGCTCTACTAGACGAGGCTGATAAACTTTTCAGCAAATATGACTGGGACTTGATGTAAGTGCCAGTAGTTCATTTAAAATAAACCAACTTGTAATTAGTAAAACCCTAAACAGGCTTTTATGTACCGATTATCTACGGAACTATTAAGGTGTCGGATTCTAAGACAACTGTTGTTTTAGATAAAAAGGTTGTGAGTCGGTGAACCAGTGACAAAACGTTAGAGCTGATAACACTGGTATTAGGTTCAGATACTCTAGGCTTTGGACCTCATTACATTGCGTTCTCAACTACTAAATGCCCGAGGAACTTCACCAACGTCGAAACGTTAACAATAAAAGTTTACTTTATTAAGAAATATATTAAATAACACAGTTAAACATACATCATCTAGACTGTATAAAATTAAAAAAAACATCGACTATCTGTAGAAGCCTTCTTAAAGAAGTAGCCGAGGTACATCCATATCTAGAACGAAATCTTGTTCCATGCAGTACATGTATTTTGATATAGAAAAGGTCTCCCTTTCAACTGGTCGTAGTTTCATTTATGTTGGCTAATGTAAAGGGACAGTCTACCTCAAATTGGGGCATAGTTAAAGCTGTTTTTTTTATGTTAACTTATGTACAAGGACAGTCTCGCTTGGGCTTTGGGCTTATAGAGGCTGGGGGCTTAAACGCGGCTGTGGGGCTTAATAAGGGTTGAGGGCTTAACAGAACCTTGGGGCTTATTAGGGGCTGGGGTTTTTTAGGGACTGGGGGTTTAATAGGTGCTGAGGGCTTAATGGAACCTTGGGGCTTAATAGGGGCTGGGGGCTTTTTTTATTTTTTAATTTTTGTTTCTTTAAATTTTTATTCAGCTTTTTTCCCAAAGGGAGAGGGACACTGCTACAGGTTTCCCCAATTACAGCTGGCCCTTTGTAGGGGAAGAGGCAATTAGCATACTCCTATCGACAAGTGTGTGGGTTCTTTTGAGTCCCCCAAAAGAACGTCGAGAGATGAGACCAAAGGCCTTACGTCCCTGTCCACGGACGGTGTGGCGAAAGAAGGTCGCCCAAAGGTCAACCCTCGACCGGCCTTCTGGTTGGCAGTCAGAGATCTTACCAACTGTGCCAACTTCGCACACACTTTTTAGGGAATGGGGGTTTATTAGGGGCTATGAGCTCAACAGAACCCAAGGGCGTATAAGGGGCTTGGAGCTTTTTAGGGACGGGGGGTTTAACAGGGGCTGGGGCTTAATAGAACGTTGGGGCTTATTAGGGGCTGGGGGCTTTTTAGGGACTTGGGGTTTAATGGGGGCTGAGGGTTAATAGAACCTTGGGGCTTATTAGGGGCTGGGGGCTTTTTAGGGACTAGGGGTTTAATAGGGGCTGAGGGCTTAATAGAACCTTGGGGCTTATTAGGGGCTGGGGGCTTTTTAGGGACTAGGGGTTTAATAGGGACTAAGGGCTTAATAGAACCTTGGGCATATTAGACGCTGAACCAAGTGTGGATTCTCAAGCTTTCCTTACTGCATAAAATGAGGCTTGGAGCGTATTATTGGCTGGGGGCTTTGGGGGCTGGAAGCTTAATAGAGGCTTGGGGCTAAAATAGGAACTAGGGACTAAATAGGTTCTGGAGGGCTCAATGAGGGCTGGGGGCTTAATAGAGGAGAGGATGGGGGCTCAATAGGGGCTGGGGGCTTAATAAAGGAGAGTCTGGGGGCTCAATAGGGGCTGGGGGTCTAATAGAGGAGAGGATGGGGGCTCGGTAGGGGCTGGTTGCTTAATAGAGGAGAGGATTGGGGCTCAGTAGGGGCTAGGGGCTTAACAGAGACTTTGGTGCTTAAAAGAGGCTCGGGGCGTAATAAAGACTGGTAATTTATTAGCGGCTTAGGGCTTAATGGGGGGCGTGGGGCTAAAAAGAGACTGGGGTTTTTTTAGGGCCTGAGGGTTTTAGAGAAGCTGTGGGCTTAATAGAGACTGGGTAAATGAGTATAGGGGTTAATCAGAGGAACTATTTTTTATTGTTTAAGTTTTCATCAACCTGTTTTCCCAGATACGTTGGTCGCAAGGTATTTTCCGACGACCTTAGTGAGAAACTGTCAAACACCAGTAGGCTTGCTTGGGTAGACTACTCCTACTGGACTCTTGGCTATATCCTATCACTGCATGGAGCTACAAAGCTCATATCTGCCAAACCTCTACAACGCATGCTCGCCCTAGACGAATTTTTACCTATAATGTACAATCGTCATACAAAGTAAGTTAGCTGATCATGTACGAGGTAGCCGAGCGCCTTCCACCGTGACTTTGTTTTTTGTCATACTTCACGCACTTGCAATAACAAGGTTTTGTTTGTCTTCGGACGAGCTGTGGCCTGTTCTGTTTGCTTGCTTGCTTGAAAGCCATAACGCAAGTCCAGGCAGGAGTTAGTTTTCGAAGATCGCGTAGCATCGATGACAGAGTTTTTGGCAATAGTCCTGGCATCGGACAGATACCGGAAAAATAAGCAATGTTAGAGCAGAATTTGAGTATGATGTGTAAAAGAACGATGTGACGTATAATAAAGTTAGACTCTCAAAAGTTTAAAAGAACTAGCTTGCAAAACCCAGCTTGAGATTGAAAAACCTGAAACACTGTTTGACATTAATGATTTCCTTTTGTGCATTATTTTGTATTTCAGTGGCTTTAGGCAGTCCAATGCGTGTCTCATATTCTCATAAAGACTGAAATTATGACCAAGAAGTTCAGATCTGAAGCTAGTATAAAACTAAGTTTTCACTGAGCAGAATGCGAGCGTAGTAACTACGTCCGAGCGGAATTATGAGCAGAAACGGCAGAAGAAAACCTACTCTGTTTTTGCTCCATTTAACTAAACACGAGTTTAGTATGGTAGTTGTGTTTATTTCTTTCAAATTCCCTTCAGATATGCCACTACTATATTCTTCCTTTAACAAAGTGAAAATTACTGTGATTTTTGCTTTGTTTTCTTGGATATGTTTACGAGTCCAAGTTTGGCATTACTGTTTCATCGCGGTATCGAAATAGAGGAAAACGGAAAGTCCGTTAAAATATCTTTTTTGTTGCTTAAGAAGCCACAAAACAAAGTTATTCCCAGCCAAGGTTTTAAATGATGTGATCCTGTTCATCGAAATAATCCGAGTTGAAAGTTAAATTTAACTTTCATGAAACCGTCGGGGTTGGTTGACTACCAGATTTGCTCGTTGCAACTTTTAACATTCAAAACAAACTCACACGGAAGGCATTCGGTTATCCTCTATCATATAGTCATTGTTGGACTCATTTCTGTTCTGTCCATTAGATATATCGGGCGAAAGAGGATGAAAAAAGAAGTAATTGGACTTCTTCCTGGCGCTACTATGTTAAACTGGGTTCCTTACTCGTATTGGACTCTGGGCTATATAATTAACTTGAAAGGGGCCAGGAAACTTGTGTCTGCGAAGCCGTTGCAAAAAATGGTTGCCCTTGACGAGTTTTTGCCAATTATGTTTAACAAGCACCCCGAGTAAGTACAGAGACAGAAGGCAGAAGGCACATACAATCGAAGCCAAGTTCCTTCGTGCAACATTCACCAGTTATTCGTTTAAAGAATTTCGATAGTATTGTTTGTTTGAATATGCATCTAGTTTTCACTTCCACTACCAACGTCATCATCATCTTCATTGTCTTCACTATCGTTGTATACCTTCAGTAGTAACAGGGACCTTACGTAACCGGGACGTGAACCTCAACGAGAACGTTACAAAACGATGGACTTTGTCACAGAATACAATGGCTTCACGTGGGAACGCAACCAACTGGTCACCTTTCCGCCGTCTTCTTTGGAAACGAAACGTAGAAAGCTCGATTTTGTGTTATTTAAGAGAACGTGATCAGCGACGTATTAGTCATTCCAATCTTCGGGCGGCTTTAGTTTTGAAGTTTCTAATTTTTCATGTTCCCATGCCTTCACGCAATATTAGAAAGTAACGAATGAGTCATAAAAACAAGGAAAGGGAAAACGGGAAGTTAGGAATCAAGCAGCCGCCTTCGTTGACGTTCCCGTTGTAGTTGCGTAAGGTCCCCGATGTCATGACCATCATTACAGTTTACTGTTACCGTCTCTATCATCAGTACTATCATGACCAATACCACTGTAATCATTGTAATCTTCATTATCAACAGCTTTAAAAGGAGAATTGTCATTTATACCTTTATGTAACACCGTTTTAGCTAACATCAAAATGGCTGTTATCAACACCTTGATCAGGATGTTAGTCATCATCAATAACATCATCGTAACCATCATTATTTTTCTCATTATCTTTGCCACCATCTTCATCATCAGTGATCATACTGTCATAGTTTTGTTTTCAGCGTTGTTTTCACCACCATCTTTATTATTATCATTGTTCATCATCACCATGATTTTCGTCATCATCAGCTTAACCATCATTATCGTCATTGTTACTGCCATTAGTACATGATGGTTTCGTCATCATCAGCTTAACCATCATTATCGTCATCATTGTTTCTACCATTAGTACCAGTGTAGACATATAGTACATGATTGTTTTGTTCCGTTTCAACCCACAGCCCCGAGTGGAGCAGCCAGTTTTACCCCCGTAACCTGATAGCACTTACGGCCGAGCCCCTCCTGCTCTATCCCACCCACTACATAGGGGACAAGGGCTACTTCAGTGACACGGAGACCACTGCCTATATACCACCGGAAGAAGGCAAAAAAGATGAGCTATAATGACTGTTCTGCGTGTTAATTACCTGACTTTTATAGGTAAATTTTTCCAACAGAGAACTTATATGGGGGGAGGGGTATTCCAGGATACAATCCAATAAATGTTATTTTTGAACCAAAGTGCTGCTCAGCTTTAGTGTTCCAGAAGGCGAAGACAAAACCTACTACTGTAGAATGTGTATAACAGTTCATACAGTCCTGAAAAGTTCCAAAATTTTGAGAATTGCTTCACAAAGTCCTTGAACTTTGTTATATTGTTTCAACAAGCTCTCGAAAAAAAGTTTGCATTCATTTTTACTTATTAACCTTTTTCTAATGCCAGTTTAGGCCGGTTCTAGCAAATTGCGCTGGAACCTTTTGAATTGTGTTCTCGGACTTTATGCGGATGGACTCTACTCTCAGAATGGAAGACGCTAATGGATCTTTGAACATTAGAATTAACAATAGCTGACACGTTCTGACAATAAGTCATTGTATGTCTGTCTGTGAATGGTCAGGTTTAGCCCAAAAAGTTAGGGCGATTATATTGTTTTTTATCCAATAGCATGTCTCGTTCTCAAAGTAGAGATCGACCTTAATTATGATGTGCGTTGGCAACTAACCGTTGTTCAGATAGTTGAGCATTCGAGGTTTTTTTGCACCAGAATGATACCAGATCAAAAGAATGTGTTTGAGTCGATAATATCGTAATAACGTAAACGCAATCGTAGGTTTGAAAATGAAGCTTTACGTAGATAACGTTGACGCCTTGTGGCTGAGTTCGACTGAAAGTGACGCCAGATGCTCAAGTTTGCTGTCGTTTCTGAGCTTAAGATAAAGGTTTATACTGTTAAACACTATTAGGTCACTTGAAAGTTGTCACGGTTTATCATCAAAATTTTCCCAAAATTCAGTTAGGGAGGGCGCGCTTTTTATAGGTTTAATACCTTTGTGGACTACCAAGTCAGTTTGGGAGTGAATGTCTAAATCTACACCACTAACTACCAAACTAAGTAATGATACGACCCGTATTACCAAACAATCTATTAAACGTGTATATTTTTGTATAAATGTTTGTCACTTTGTTTATTGTTTCGCAACAGGAAAATTTCTCGACTTTTTCGTCATATATTCCTTTTTTTTAAATAAACAAAAAAAAAAGTCAGTGCGCAGGCAAGAATCAGTGCGCGCGCTGATGATAAGCCGGGATATTTTTAGTGGCCTTACCTGGAAAGTTCTTTATTTTTCGTGTGATACTAAGTTTTCATTAACTTTGGGTAAACCGAGCACAAGGATCGATGAGAGTTGATAGCAGTTTAGACTTTCACTGTCGTTTTAATGCCAACTCTCGTGCTCTGCTATCGACTCTCGATCGCTCTCGTCAACGTTGAACATGTTCAAATTTTTCGATAGAATTTATGAGAGCTCAGACTCGCTCTCGTTTGATCACCAACTCTCATGCACTCTCATCGACTCTCGAGCGCTCTCATCAACTTTGAACATCTTCAAAACGTCAGCGAGAGTGGATGAGAGTTTTATATATCTGTTGAGAGAAGGTTGACAACTCTTACGGCCTCTCATTCTCGTTCGACCGCGTGTATGAGAGAATTAAACAAAACTCTCATTCACTGAATCGACCCAAGTCTTGTACAACTCTCTCGCACATTTGACCCAGGCTAAAAATATCCAGTACTACTCTAAGTACATTCTCGAGAACGATGCCACGCGTCGGGGAAGAATGAATACGATTATTTTGCCTTTTTTAAAGCAAACAATGAAAATTTTGACATATTTTGCAGAGAAATTTTTATAACATAAATTATAAATTTCATACAAAGGTTTTATTTTATTAAATTGGAGATTCATATTATGTGCTGAACACTACATTGAAGCTTTCGGCCTAAGCATAGTTTAGTTTCAACTTTTCAAATGTCACGCTTTTTCAGATTTCACCGTAAAAGAGCCCTTTGAACTCCACTGAATGTATTTGTTAAAGTAAAAGCAGTCGGTTAAAGCCCTGTATTCACTTAGGATGCGGATCGTCTGTTATGGTTGTAACAGGTTATGTTGTGGAATATTCTTCCCAACACGTGACTTACAACCAATCACGGATGTTTGTTTTACATTTGCACAGAAGACGATTTGCTTGTTTTCCATTACGCAATATCTAAGAAACTGGTCAGTGGCAAGTATTTATATCTGTCTATGCCCCTGTTTTCAGTGTAATCCCAGTGTTTATAATCAGTTATAATAGACTTAAATTCGTATTTGAAATAGGGTTTATTAAGACTTGTTCGGAATTTCATTCAAGGCCATATTTCTATTGTTTGCTTAGACTTCGAGTAACAATAGTGTTCCATTTAACAACTCCCAGTTAACCAATTCCAGTGAGTTGTACACCGAGACCAGTTGCTACAGTTGCTACTCATGTTTAAAAACAAGCGCCTAAACAATTACCACAAACCAGTTGGAATCAGCACTTATAAAGTTGTCAATGTCACGTCATGTTACATTTGCAGGGACTTGAGAAAATACTGAATACTTGTACAGCATTTCGGCCGCATGCAGTGGAATTTAAAGGCCTCGTTTACTTTATTCCGGATATGATGTGGCTCGTACTCATAGTTCCATGCGTTGTATCGAACGTTGACTGGAAACCTATCGGAAAAAGTGGCATATTACTTTCGAAGGCGTTGCGTTTCGCAATGGAAACGGAGGAAACGGTACGAAAAGTGTTCCGAAAATTCGTTCAAGTGTAATCAGGAGGCCTATTCGGTATAATGGTTTTTGTAGCGGCACGAACGTTATCCGGTATAGTGTAAACGAGACCTGTAGGCCTCTGAACTATTTGAATATGTTGGGGGTGGGGTAGGGAAGGGTGGCAGTTTTCAGTCGAGAAGGGTCTTACACCATGAAAAAAAAAACTTTAATTTTAAACGACGAGAATTTGGGGTTTTTTTTAAAAAAAAAGAGTGGAAAAGTGAGACACATTTTAATCGGCGTATAAACGAACAAAAAATGTAAGGAAATTATTTTCCCTGCGGACTGTCAACTGGCCCTCCCACCCTTACAGCACACTCTGCAGATGCAATCACGTGCTCTACAGTGAAAATTAGTAAATGTTAAATGACTTTAAAATTGTGTTTGAAGTAAATTGAGAACAGAATTTATAAAGAATACTAAATTATAGTTATTTTTATAAGAGTATTTAATAAATGATGTGCTGAGCAATAACTATGACTACTGTATCCTTGTAATGGGATGAAACAGACACCAGCTCGCATACAGAATTTTAACCAAGTTTCAACTTGTTTTGTTAAAGCAAAGTGTGCCGCAAACAACTTTGAACCAGTAGCCCGTTACGAAAAGAACTTGAAATCGAGGCTTGCGCAAAGACTGATGGGAAATGCACTGACGCAGATCCGCGAGTGGTCTATTGCATGGTGACGCAAAATTCTGAGGATAATGAGTCTAAATTGACTGTAGTGATTCCTTTTTACTCCCTCGAGGGAAAGACATTTATCAAATTTTGTAAGTCATTCGAAAACTTAAATTAGCTCAGTTTCAATGCCAGAAATTGGAAGAGATAGAAGCTGGCCATTTGGCATACAAACCTGTTTTGGCCTTGCCCATTACTTTGTGTGACAACAAACAAGTTATTACGAACTGCTGCTATGGCAACTGTCGTTTGAAAGCATGTCTCCGTCTTGGACCTAGCGAAAATTTTATTTGCAATGTAGCATTTTTTTTTAATTTTCATTAAAAAAAAAATACGTATTTATAGCTCAAATACGTAATAATGTTTTTAAAAAATGAAACTAGAACGAATTTTGAAAAAAAAAAAAACTCCCCTTTTTATTCAACTTGCATAATTAATTCTGCGCTACTACGAATGACGTCATCCAATTAATATCACAAGATGTGTCCTGAAAAATCTTCGTCAATGTCGCATTTTATCATAGAATTCACAAGTTTTTGTTGCTTGCCAATTCCGATGAAGTCAGATAGAATCGTTTGTGAATTGGTGCCTTAGTTTCAATTATGAATCCCTGAAGGGGTACACCCTATATAAGGATGTCAGGGGAGCTTGTTGGAAAATTTGAAAAAATACCAAAAAATTCACCTTACCTAGATAGTTTTCTACCCCAAAAATAACTCGTTTAACTCGAAGTACCCTCAACTACGGAAAGTATCGCGGTAAACGGGGCAGGGCAGTCTTTTTGACTTTTGTACTCTTGACGGATCGGTTCAAGACCAACTCCGAGAAATAGGCCGGGTGATAATTTAGCGTCTAGATTACCCCTAAAAATTACCAGACCTTTATAACTCTCCGCTTTTGCCTAAGCAAACCCCTAAAAACCCAATCGTCAATTTCAACCCCTACGAAATACGACGAGCACCCCGACCCCCTACCATGATAGTACCCCAACGGGTTACTAACGCTTCACTCTTTGACAACTTCCCCAGTCATTGCACTTTCGAGCTGTCAAAAAAAATGCTTTATCTGATTTCCAAGTTCCCGTAAACCAAATTAGTTTTCTT
Source organism: Parazoanthus swiftii (assembly GCA_025403585.1). Classification (NCBI taxonomy): domain Eukaryota; kingdom Metazoa; phylum Cnidaria; class Anthozoa; order Zoantharia; family Parazoanthidae; genus Parazoanthus; species Parazoanthus swiftii. The sequence continues at coordinate 7,638 of JAOBYE010002239.1, read as the reverse complement.
CACTAGGAGATGCTTACTCAACGAAATCGAGACCCACCTTGAATGTGTGTTTTGATTACCTCTGTTATGCATGTTCGTTTTTGCTCTTTACTTTACTTTTTTGCCAACCTCATTTACCAATATTAATAATACTTGTAGTTACTCAGCTGCATTAGGTTTTTCTGGAGTATTTTTTGGAGGAACAATTACCTAGACCTGATTCTTCTTTCTTCATTTAAAGATGATAACAAAGTTCTTGTTCTAATGAGCAAAATGAAACTTAAGTTGTACTTTTATCCAGGATACCTTAGAAGTAGTTATCACCCTCCTCTGGGAAGAGAACCCCAAAATCTCGAAATGAAACCTGTACATGTTGAGACACATTACAGACTGGGATTCTGCAGCTAAGAAAATAGTGCCTGAAATATTTAAAACATTTTTTTGGCACGACAGAAGCATCTTATTCTAAGGCGCTATAAAAGGTCGCTATAGAGAGAATAAGCCCCTTGCTTGACGTGTTTGAAAACAAGAAAGAATACATCGGCAAAACCTCCTCGTGGAGCCGTTTGCTAAGACCGAAAAATTGAACCTTTTCTTTCCCAAAGTCCAAAATTCGAAGTTTCCCATTTCAGTCCTGCCGCTGGACATTTTCAAGCAGCGCCAGACCGGCGTGTCTTCTGTGTGCAAAGGAGTCCTTATGGTACCTCAATCTTCGTTGGGTTCGACGGCTGCAGGCGCATACGGTCCCTTGGATGACCGACGTCCCTTTTCTGGCATGTCCATTCCATACTTTAGTGGACAGCGAACCATAATGATTTCTCAGAATTGAAAGTTGGGAAATCGTTACGGCGATAAAGTTTTCGATCAAGGCAAAATCTAAAAGGTAAGCTGCAGACCGTAGATGAAAGTCACGTTCGAAAATAATACTTTTAGTTACTTAACGTGGTACCGTATCTCATCTATTCTTGGTTTTCATGTGACGTCACAGCCGCCATGTTGGAGCCCCTTTTCAATGGAGTTGTAATTAGTTTCTTTTGTTAGGGGCTCCAACATGGCCGCCATGTCCTTTGTTATTTGAGTCCCTGGGGATTGAGTGAAAACCAGCAATACTAGTATCTGTGTTTCGGTTGTGTGTGAAAAACATGTTAAAGCACTTCACCGTTCACTTGAATTGATTAACTACAAAGGGAGTGGTCCACAGCTAGCTAGTGTCCAAACGGGCTTAACAGAGTTTATATATCGAGTGATTCCCAACTTTTGTCGTCATAGCTTATAGATTTTGCAGAACATTCTTGTAATGAATTCTGAAATCACACTTCTGACACAAAGAATCACCAGAAGAAGAAATATAAGGCCATTACCCACTGCGAGAAGAACTTAACCAAACACAACACTACACTACAACACGGTAAAGTGTATCTTCCTTCTTGTGACTGATATCACTGTTTACGTAGTACGCTTTTATACTTATAGCCTGGCACAACTTTTAAACTGAGAAGACATCATCGCAAGGGCGACATGTACCGGGATCGAACACACCAGATGTACAGTTATAGAACACACCAGATGT
>JAOBYE010002128.1:8920-24064 GCA_025403585.1 Parazoanthus swiftii | reverse complement strand
TTAACACTATTATGATAATTATTATTGCTATCAGTATTATGTATTCGGTTCCACCATTTCCTTGGGTTTATTGCTGTTTCAAGCTCAACAGATTCTGGGCAAGCTGTCCGCCAACTATTCAACGAGAAAGTTATCGGGTGTAAGCGGTGTCAAATCATTTATATCTGAGCTAATACAGGTGATTGGTCGGGAGTTGAATAGACTCGCCGCCAAACACACAATTAACTGTTTGGGGCTCTTCGCCGGAAACATCTGCATCCCGTGAAATGCGCTTAGTGCACTATCATTGCTTTAAAAACACCTCCCAAGTGGGGTGCTGTTGGTTGATTGGACTTCAATAAGAAGATGCTCCACTCCGGTATCAAGACCAAGTCTTTCAAGCGCATCAGTATATTAACAGTCTGGTCAGGGCGTAACTTCTTCTTCGGCAAGAGAACAGGATGCCTTACACCGTAGGGCAGTTTGTCTGCATAGTGTTAACAACTGTTTGCTCTCAAAATTCTCTTGCTATCTTTCTGGGCATTCAAATGCATGGTTGTTTTGACTCTGCCGCCATGAGGGAACGCATCCGCTGGAATTTGTCGGATCCAAACGGTCGCTGCCTTTCTTATTTTACATGGTAAGTTCGATTCTCTTGGTAACCGACAGTTCTTCAGAAAGCGTTGGGTCCATCCTGTAATACGGTTTAAACGGCTAGGTGATGAGAAGTTGTTTGGTTCGATATGTAAGCAATGCTCTTTTTCTTCCTCGTGACTTCCAGTACGATTAGGTTGGATTCTCTTTTATCATTTCGCGCATTTCATCGTATCGACAATGTCGTCGAGATGTTCAAGGACTGACGGGTTGAGAGAACGACTCATGTCTTTCAGTGGTGCAACACCAATCGTGGAAGCAATATAAAGAAAAGTGGGCTTGCGATCTGAGAAATGACAGACTACGCTGCTACAGCATAGAATTCTTTAGAAGCATCCCAAAACATGTGGAGCTACACCTAAGCTGGGCTTGAATCACGTCTCCCTTCACTTTTGATCAATCAATAAGGGTTGACTCACAGAACTACTACTGATAAACGACTTATTATCATGGTCATCATCAACACGACTTGATTTTAGCGAGAAATTGCTGACAGAGTCTGCCGTTCCCGTATCTCTTGTGCTCTGGAGAAATGAGCTTGTTTCTTTCAAGAACTGTCTCACTTGCATAGAAATCTCACAATGTAATTCTTTCTCAAGGGATTCACTTACGTTATTTACGTCAATATTTTTCTCACCATCCTTGCCAGTTCTATGACGTTTCAAATTCGAATCGTCAATTAATTTTTCAACAATAAAAAATTTCGTTCTTACCTTCAATGCCTCTTTCAACTTAATTCCGTTTTGTTCTTTTTCAAGTCATCATTTCACCTCTTTCGGTTTCACAACAGATTTTCTTTTGGTCAAGCAATTCTTTTGACTTATTCTTTGCCCTGTCAACCTCCCTTTTGTTGCCATTTTCACAACCGTTCCAAAATAAGCTGACTTTTATTGGTTAAGACCGCAAGTCCTCCAAATGAGCTGACTTCAAAATTTACAGCATTGACAAGAAAAATGGTTCTTCTGACCCCAAACTATACGCGTGCACGTCCAGAAAAGGCGGCAAAAAAAACAAACAACGCCCATGCCAAAGATAGAGAAAATGGTGGAAAAACGGCGGCTCGAGAACTCTTTTTGACCCCAGCATTTTTCAACTGAGTAAAAAACGATGTCAAATTCTACTTCTATATAATAGTCTTCTTTGAATCTACATGACTTACCTCTTTCAGGGGCTCTGAGGGAGGGGCTGAGGATATCTACATGTACCCCACGTAGAAATGGAACACAACAGAAAATACGGGAAACGATTTATCCTTCATTTTTCTGTTATGAAATCTTTGGAAGAGCTCGAAATCTTCGAAACTTTAGGAAAACGTCGAAAACGGTTCAAAATGTTCAGTTCTTGAGGAGTTTTTATAAATTATCAAAAAATCTTCGGATGTGATAGGAACTGTTCGGAAACGTTCGCAGCTGATTTTGAGAAGACTTCAAAACTAAAGGACGCCAGCATAACCGTTGCGCGCAAGTAATGACGGGAAGGTCGAGTGAATACTGCCCGTCGCATACCGCAGAATATGCAACGGCAATCCTGGCCTCTGATTGGCTGTATTTTTCAAGGCATGGTATAAATACATGTATATGTATGCATATGGGTATGGGTATCTGATATGCTGCTTTTTATGGCCACATTTTTGGCTTTTTGGTCTGGCACAGGGTATGAGAATGTGAGTTCTATCCATTTAGTCTGGGAGAGGGGATGCATTGTGCTTGTTGAGTCTGGGGTTGAGTAGAAATTTTTATAGGCTAGTCTAGGACAGGTTCCACTTAAAATCCAAAATCGAAAATTCAATGAAATTCTGGTCTAGTACTTGTAAGGTAAGAGTTTAAAGGAGGCAAAGGCACATACCGTACCCTCAAAAAGTATCAGGGGGTAACTTTGCTTTTAATTTGAGTCTCACATGAGAGTTTGACGGCTTGGGCAGTCCACCCCACACAAAATAGGGGTGAGAATCTTGAAGAATCTCGCTGCTCTTCCCCCCTCTCTCACTCTCCCTTGCCCCCTACATGTCCCATTTTCTGAATGACAATTTTAAAACCAGAAATTGCATTACTATACCTGCAATAATATTTGTTCCTCCATTCAAAAACTTTGCAGGTGCCGTTGGTCTTGAATAGAACTCATCTCGGTTGAAGGCAACAATAAGTCTGTAGCCCTCTGGGCTGGGATTTTCACAGAAATGCAAAAATAATATGCACATCTTGCTTCAAATAGAAAATCAATTGTAGTTAGTTTCCAGGTATATTCTTTTAGTTAAATATGCATGCTAATTAAAGATACACTTACATTATTAGTTATTATTAATATTATATATAAATAAGGTTGTAGTTTCGATTTAATTTTGTGTCACAGAGTGCTTGATACCACAAGGGTAGGGCTTACAGAGCAATTAATTAAGATGGTGGAAGCACCTAAATTTGTTTCCAATATTTACTTATATATATGTCACCATTTTGTCAGGTTCTCTTTTAGTATTAAAGTTTAATTGTAACTGTAAGACTACAGTAGCATACCGCATATTTATTATGATATTAATTTAAATACTTTTATTAATAACAGTAATAATGACAGTCACAATAAGCCAGCAACTGGTGAACCTGCACTAGTACTGCCACTGGCTAAAATGTGCTTCATGGAGAGTTTGAATTGAGAAAGTACCTAACTAATAGGTTTTTAGATTCGAGCTGTGCCTCTAACTTGAAAACAGCATTTTTAATATACTCATATATAGAAAATAAAAATACATGATTATCTTTCTTTCCAGGCTATTTTATCCACTGAGCCTGAGAAGACCTTGATTGGGTCTGGCCACATGACACTGTGTTTTTTTTAAAAAAAATTTTGAACATATTACTATATCATTGCTTTGATGAAAATATATTTTCCTCTCTACACTAGGCTAAATAAGAACAATTAAAACTTAATATTTAGCATATCCTCCAATTCAATTCAGTTCCACATTTATTTTATCTGTTAGCTCTGAGAATTTTGGTGCCACTTAGACCATATGCATAATATGCCACCAAGTAACTTCAAGTCAAGGTCAGTTTTTATATTCTCATACATTTGTCATATTTCTGCCTTACTAGCCTCGACTCAAAGTTTTTATTCATGGCCAGTGGGATGTATTATGCATACCATATATGACAGACCCAACCAGGGTCTTTCTCTCTGAAGAGGGAAGAGCTTGTGAACAAGGTTGATGGGAACAAGGTTGATTATAGGAAAGTCCCTTACATCCCCCCCACCCACCCCCTCAAGGGGCACATAGTGCTTATCTCTTAAGTGTGGACCAGGACTTACTCCAACAGTATTTTCAATTGTTTTTGTCCATAATTTAACTTTCAAAAATAGTTTTGTGGTCATAACTGTCTTCTTGCTTCTGCAGACAGCAAACTGAAAATAAGTATATTGTAATGTAAATGACTATAAACAAGCGCTCTCATCTTAAATTTAAGGACAGAACAGATTGTTCATCTCTGTCTATCATACCTCAAATGTGACTGATAGCACCGATTCTGGACAGTGAACTTTCAGTTTCTATCGTTTTTTAATAACGGCAAAAAAAAACTCACTGACTGATTGAGAAACTAGCGCGAGACTAGGCACTAATTCTGTGACCTCAAAGCGAGGCCAAAGGAAGTGGGAAGATGGCGGCCATGTTTTGATGTGAGGGAAATTTACAACATGCACATAACAAAGTAGATGGAAATTTGCCATGGCGGATGGTGTCGAAACTGCTGAACTTTGTCAACAAGAAGGTAAACTTCCTGAAATATTTTTCCTTCAATTTATATTTTATTGGCCAAGAATATGTTGATTTTCTTGCTTTGGTGAAAATGTCTCCAGACTCGAATGATGTAGCAGCATTGTCAACCAAGATAGGAGAGCTCTACCGAAGTAACCAGCAACTTCAAAAAGAAAAGAAAATTTTGGAAGATGAGTTTGGAAAGAAAAGAGCCGTCTTTAGAGAGCTTTATATGTCTAAAGAAGGTATGATTTTATTGTCAACTAAAACTAAAAGGCGGGGTTTGTCGATAGAAATTTTCATTTTTGGTTTTGTGTTTTGGTTTGGTGAGACGTGTGGCTTATTCGATACGAAACTGAGACCAATCATAAAATGCATTATGGCCTAGAATAAAAACAAAATGCAATTTGTTTTTTTTCCTTATTGTATTCTCATGATTGCTAAATATTTTGTTGATATGTAAGTACTGTACGCGGATCATGTCGATCGGACGGTGTCTTCACAGCTTGGCACATCACCCAAATGTATTGACGTATTTGTCTAGCTTTTGCCGTTATGGATTCATAAGTGATGATTGTTTTGATTAATTTTTGAATGAAATTTAAAAACAAAACCACTGCTTTTAACAGAAAAAAATTGGTTATGATTTTTTATGTATTTTGTCTATTTAACTGTTGATTGATTCACTACATGTAGTCTCAGATGTACATGTATGCATTGTACACCTGTAACAGTCCAACAATATTTTTCACAGATTGAACCTTTCGATTTGCAACTTAACACTAATAGATCCTGAGGCAAATTTATAGGAAATGTTACTAATGTGTATAAATATCTCTCATCTTACACGGGGGTTGGAGGGTTGGAGGGTTGGAAAATTCCATGCTGCATTTAACTCTCATCTCTCTTAAAATCAAACTGTTAAAGGCAGCAAGATAGCTCTCCAGAGTTTGTCACTTTTCCTAAAATTTATTTTAAAAAAACCAATTTTATGTGTTAAAGTGATGTTTTTTAATGAATGCATGTTACCATGGCAACCAGTAATGCAACATCAAAAATTTTCTTCAATTTTTGTTGTTAATAAAGTTTTATGATTTTTTCAAGGTGAAACTATACTTAACTAATTTAAGTTCATTCCATTAGTTTTCCACTATCTTTGAGTTGAGTTAAACAAGACTGTTGATGGCAGCCATTGAATCCAAAATGGTAGCTTTGTGACATCATTTGACCACCAAAACTAATTTGAAATTCGAATTGCTTGTGTTCCCTCTAATAGTGTTAGCACTACGGGCTGTGGACTTTTTCAGCTCCACCCTCCCTGTAAGAAGGAATCACCAAAAAGCAAGTGTAAGATTAACATGAATAGAGTCAGGGAGTAACCAGCAAGGTTCAGCCACTGAGCATTAACAAACAGATATAATTATATGAATGTGATCAGATAAAGTCCTAAGTAATACCTTTAAAAAATGGGCACAGAGAAAGAGAAAAAATCTTTGACCCTACCGGGAATCGAGCCCATGACCTCCGGAACAGTTAAACCATTGCTCTACCAACTGAGCTACAGGGCCAGATGGGAGTCAGATTGATTTTAGAGTATTTTTAGTTTTGCTCCTGGTTTTGACATCCCATATAACAGCCCCTCTCTATTTACTTATAGAGTATATTTATTTCTTGAGAAACTCCCAGGGAGTACATATCGTGTACTCCCATATAACTTATTTGTATAATAACCAATTTATCCTGCCTGGATAATTTTATACTTTCAACATTTGTTATAACCAGGGCCTGCCTATCCTCACCGCCCCCCCCTCCCCTCCTCCCCCCCCAAAAAAAGAGCCCAAACATGGGTCATGTACATGTACCCTCCATAATAAAAAGTTAGGGGGTTTTGTTTAAATTGTTTGGAAGTACATACAGTATATATACATAATTATATACATTGACTTTGGAAGAGAAATCTGGACCCAGGTGAATTGTTGTTCTAACAGATGAACTGAAGAAAGAGCGTGAGGTGAGCAAAGCTGCAAGAGAAGATGTGGCCAGGATGAAGGTAGAAATGCAGAAAGTGATGGCAGAAAGTGATGGCTTTAAAGCTGCTGTTGCATTCTCTGAGAATGACCAACAAGAAGAACTGAGGGCCATTCATGTTAAATACCAGGAAGAAATTGCTTCTCTCCACAATATAATGAAAGGTTTGTGCTCATTTATTGTTGAACCTAAGCAATGTTAAATGTAAATGTCTGTTTTTTCTTCCTTTGTTTCGTTTTCTTGTAAAGTTAAAAAAAAAGGAAAAAAAGACAAGACAAAGATGAGAGGTGTCGTACTGTACACTGTGACCTAACCTATTTCTATTTTGAAAACTAGTTTGTGTAAAAGTGTATTTCCTGGGTTTTAAACACCATTTGAAACAACATCCAGTTTTTCTCATACTTGGGACCATTTGCTGAACTTGACGCATCTGCTAGGGAAAAAATCTGGGGGGTGGGGGCCACCCAGCCTCTCTCCTTTGTACAGTCCTGTATCTTGCAATCATTTCACTGTTTTATATAAATTACATAGTCAACAAGTCGTAAGTTTGACAGCTCCAGGCAAATGCGGGTCATTTCAAGATCTACCATAATCTATCAAAATGCAGTTAACATAAATATCGTGACTGTTCTTTTGTACAACCCAACCAGGGTCGTGGAATTTGGTGTACAGGTGCAGTTCTGACTGTGTGAGGACTGAGTACACTGATTGTACAAAAGTTTTGGGGTCTTGAAGTGCAATGTCGGGATAAAGTCTGGAATCCCTCTGACATTAAGTTGTTCAAAACATTCATCCCCTCCAGCAAAGTAAACATGGAAATGTGCAGTTACATGTAGTGTGTGCCAGATTCTAGCCCATCCAAACTTGTGTTTGGCCAGACTTCTCTTCGTCACTTCTCTACTCTCACTTCTTTTTTCCTTGAAGTGGCAAACCAATATCTGGGGAAGGGATCTTAAACAACCAATGCCAAGATTAAAGATAATTCTTAGATTAGCCTTTGTTTGCAAATATATTCTTTTAAGACATGTATTTTTGTTCAACAAATCCACCTCACACTACAATCATGTGCTGTTCCCATTTTAAGTAAGGTTATAAATTAAATCATGATTAAAATTAAAAACCTTAATAATAACCGTGGATAACTGACTTACTGTAAATGCTGTTTAATTGTTGTGTTCTCAGAGGCAATACTGGAAGCCAAACATGCTTCTGCCCAGCAGTATGAGTTGGAACAGCGCAACCTCATTGCCAAGAATCAGAAGCTTGAAAAGCAGGTGCAAGACATGAAGGAGCTTTTGGGTCGTAGTCCTGAGGAAGGAAGCAAGGTGCAGAATGTGCTCTCAGCAGTCACAGAAGCTATGACAAAGAGGAGGAGTTTGGGATCACATTCTGATGCTGCCACATCGAAAGAGGGAGATATAAAAGGAAAGAAGCAGCTAGAAGTGAGTATGAGAAAGGTGAGTCCAAGTTTCAAAGTTATTTTTTTTCCATAGCAGCATACATGTAAGTAACATGTAACACTACTCAGTATGAAATAGAAGTTTTATAATACTGCAAAAGTGAAAATGTAAAATTACGGTAATTCAATACTTCAGGAGTTTTTGAATGCAACCTGTTTTAATATTATAAATCCCTTGATCCCTCTCATTTATACAGCTACATGTAAGTTGATTGAGTAAATGATATATAACACTTACTGTGTCTTGCTCAATGCTCAAAAACACAACATATTCTGGCTTGAGACTACACTGATACTCTAGTTGTTACAATGTAGTAGTCTTACTAAAGTGTACCAATTATAAGGATACACTGTATATCTTTGTATGCCTTTTATTTTTTGAACACCCAGTAAAATAGACACTTAAGAGACTTTTAATACTGGTATGTTGCTGTTTTAACTGCTGTCTTTATTATTTGCATGCAAGGCTCAAGAAGATGCCGAGGCTTGGAAAGCAGTAGTTCTGCCTTTGGAGGAGGTATTTTATTCTTCTTATTATTGAACAATAAAAGTTACAAAAAGTACACTGGTAAATGTACAAGCACAGTGTTTTAGTGACAGTAAATGTGGGAATAAGAGATACAGCAACCGTCCTTTGTAAGCTATTCAAAACATAGCACAGACTGTCTTTAAAGATTGTATTCCATAATAATCATAGACAGTGTAATTTCAGTTGGACAGACATAATTACATGTATGTTCTTTAGTTTTCAACCAACTCAAGTGACTTACACTATAAATTTTTAACTGGAATGTTGTAGCTGTAGTAGTCTAGGTAATCTTGACAGTTCTGTTTGTGATTCTGAAGGAGATTTTCAGTTTGAAGTCCAAACTGACAGAGGCAGAGGACAAGATACAGGCCACAAATGCCAAACTGAAAGTAAGTTTTTTCTTCAAAAATCTCTGATATTAAGAAAACCAGAACATCTACATTATTTAGCTGCTGAACTTTACTATTATAATGTCACTGTGAAAACCTGTACAGTTTAATATTGATCAATAACCAAGTCAAAAATTCTTAAGTACATTTGAAAGAAAGACAAAGACAAATTCATAAACCCCTGTAGCCGTATAAGATATTTAACTGAAAATCTATGCTTTAGGAAATGGAAAGAGATGCAGAAACTGCAGCAAGTGAAAACAGCAAAGCTGACAGTGAAAATGGAAAGTCTCAAGTGTCATCAGAGGAAGCTGGAGAAAGGGTATTGAAAGTTCTTAGTCAGTCGTACCATTGTTTTATGAGTTAATGAGACAACAAAAAGCGTTATTTTAAGTTAGGGTTAGGGTTAATGTTAAGGTTAGGATTAGAATGTTGGTGGTTATGGTTATGGTTAGGGTGAGGGCTGGGTATGGGATTTGGACTTACAACTTACATGACCTTTGACCTTTTAGGGTTAGTGCTAAGGTTATGACTAGGGTTCAACTGTTCATGCATAAAGTATTTTGTAACACTTGTCAGATATCTGAAGCACACAGAAAAGAGCTGGAAATTTGCAATATGTCTCATTAGCTCTTGAAGACAGTGATGTCATCTTTAGCACACACTATATACATGCACAGAAAGTACATGCGATTTTAAAATAAGTGGCATTCATTTATGCAGGAAAGTTCTTGGAAAATTTGCTAGTTTTTAAAAGAATATTATTTTGAGTTTTAAAATATGAAGTTTTCTAGGAAAATTACGTTGAAGCAATTGAGTTTCCAAGAAACTTCCAGATGGTAACAAACAGTCCTTTTTGTACATTTAATACTAAGAAATGAAACAAAGCTGCTAGGATCTTCATTTTATTTGTTATAAAAAATGTTCTACGTGTAACTTACAATACCAAAGCAGCCAGGTCTTGAAAGGTGCGTTATCGTTAAATTGGCAAATAGATCAACCTTCCCAGACAAATGAAACTCATCTACACTGTAAAATAACTGTGATAGCGTATTGCGCTTTGGTCGTAAGCACGTTAACCTTGGGTCAGTCTACCTCAAAGTAAGTTTTAAAGATGCGTGGATAGACAAAGCTTGTGAAGTGGTTTGTGAGATGGAAAAATGTAACCCCTGATTGTAAGTGTTCAAATGGGTGAAGATATGTATGATTTCTAATAACCACAGTTTTCATGGTTATAAACCCCTTTACCCTTTCAGCCCCAGCCAGTTTATCAGTATCTAAATACTCCTTATATCATCCACACAAATAAGTTGTTTTGTAATGAGAATAAAGCAATTGATCACACACAGCAATTTAACTAAGATGAAAAACAAATTTCTCCCAAACTGTCTACAAAGAAACTATAGAGACTGTTTAGGAGAATTCAGCCATATGGCGTATCTGGGGCTGAGAAGATTAAGGATTCTTCGTTTAAAAATTTGGACTGCAGCTGCTGTAATGGAGTATTTCAAACAGGAACAAGTTTCCCTGCAGTTAGGGCATTGCTATGTACATGTTCTGCAATTGCTACCAGGTTTCCGCTTGTCTTCAGACAGTATATTGGTAGAATCAGTAAGTAGTATTTGGCTGATGGAAGACAAAACCGAACTCTAGACTAAATATTTGTTTTCAACAATCACATACCAATAAGAAGAGTTTCATTTCAACAAACGATAGATTGTTTAAAGGATCCGCGGTTGTGTAAGGTTCCATGTTTTTCTAATTATGCGTACAGAATCAGGCTTAGATCTTCAAGGTTTGTCTATGGTATATCTTATCTATTTCCGTGTATAGGTCAAGGAGCTGAGTCAGTATTTGGAATCGGAGAGATCATCAAGAACTGACTTGGAAATGTATGTTGCCGTTCTTAACACGCAGAAAGGTAGGTACTTGACAGTCGTATACACGTGTACGTTATACAATCGTACAAGAGCACAGGTTTTGTAAAGTGTAAAATTTACATGTAGATCATATAAAACAACTTTAAACTACTTTTGTGCATCAAGGCAAATTTACATAACTCATCTAGATCTAGAATTTGACCTTAACTTACCAAAAAACTGACTAAAAAGAAAATGATGTCTTAATGTGTTGTAACGGGAACAACAGAACTGGGCATTTACTATTTTTACTTAGTAATAACTGTCAGCATCAAAGTTGGTGCTTTTTAAAATTTTCTAAGAATATGTCCCCTTTTTGAACTTTCGAGAATCGATCAGCAAGTGAACATACTTGTACTTTCATTTTGGACGACATGCGAGAGGTTGATCATTACGTGGATTTGCAACAACAAGTTCAAGAGCTAGTACATTTTTGTGGGTTTAGTTGTTGTGAAAGACATTGTCAGGATTCGTACGGACTAATTTAAAATGTAAATGGCGATGTACCCGAAACAGCCTGCCACTTGTTTTGAAGAGGGGTTTTGCAAGTTTATTATGTTTATAGAAAAACAATATTTTTCTTGTTGTGGCCATCTTAACGGCGGCACAGGTGTTAAAATCAATAAGTACGTACATACTTAAGCGTGCAAGGGCAGCCCGTACGTACATTACTGGTACACTGTTCACTTTGAGAACAACAGAATTGCAACCAATATCTTAAGATGTTCTGTTCCATTTAAGGTGTTCTTCAAGAAGATGCCGAGAAGCTGAGAAAAGAGCTTCAAAATGGTAGGTAAAAATGTTTCTCTGGGGTGCTTTCCATTTTGAGAACTACAAAATTGTAACCTAAATCTTGAGATATTTAGCCACACTTTCCGTTTTGACAAATAGAAGCGATTTCTGTAGAGATTTTCTGTGGGACTACCTCAGAGTACGGCAAGACTACATGTATAACGAATCGATCAAACTGCAGCTTTTGTATTGTATACAAAAGTTATTTTGTTTGACTGAACTTTCCCTTCAAGTCGCATCAAATTAACTTTACCACACATAATCAGTGCAACTCCTGTTTTTGTTCAGAGCAGTGTAAAATCAAGAAAGGAAGTAAGTGCTTATTGTATCTTGTTGTCACTGAAGCTAATTAAGGATCATTTTAAGAAATGATGTCATGTCGGTACTAAAGTAATTGGAGCTGAAGGAAGGAAGTGGGAAGCGTAAACTGGAAATTTTTAGTTTTCCAGTTCAGACCATGATTTGTATTGCATACAGTACCTGGATGCACATATATAAGTAAGGGAAGCTTTATCTGTATATCTTATTCAGATAATTTTTTCTTACCAAGTTAAACAAACAGTTTTCTAACCATTTGTTTTGTGAGTACTAAATTTTGCGGGAGAGCAAGGGTCCAGGTCCCGCTTTCGTTTGCACTGTAATAAGAACAAACAAATCAGGATTTCCTATCGCAACTGTGATGAGATCAAAGCTCCGAGCACGCAGGGTTCCTGCGGAGTCTTAAAAAGTCTTGAAAAGTCTTTTTTTTTAATTTTTATTTTCAAGGCCTTGAAAAAGTCTTAAATTCAGACAAATTCGATTTTAAGGTCTTAAAAAGTCTTAAATTTTGTTCAAAAGTATTTCGTTTCTCATCCTCAAGTTTTTCAGATTGTACAAAAAATTATTGATGAAAACATAATTTGTGAAAGTTCGCGGATGGTTCAGTAATCGTTTTCCGCACCAGCCGTCGGACAGAACGATCACATGTGCCTGCTATCATATACTATTGGTCTGCGGATGTCGTCATTTAGGATCACGTGATAAAGCTCAAAGGAAAATTAGGTCTTAAATTTTACAAATTTAGGCCTTAAAAAGTCTTAAAAAGGTTTAAAATTTACTGAGTTGCTAGCTGCAGGAAACCTACCAGGAATCCCCTTTATTGCCCTTCTAAAATCCCTGGTTTTTTCCCCTGTTTACAGTGTGCCGGTTGCTAGAACAAGAGAGAACGTCACACATGGAATTGAAGAAAACATGGAAAATGGCAAACGACCAGTTCCTTGAGGTCCAGCGAGTGCAGGATATTGAGTATCGTCAGATTTATAGCCTACTGGAGGTGGAGCAGAAACACAGACTGCAAGAGATGAAGAAGAAGGAAGTGGAAGCTGTCGATGATACTGATGTTGAACCTTTGATTGATCTGGGGAGTGAGAACTCCTCTCCCGCGACTCCCAACTCAAGGCTTCAGGTACAGACTACAGCCCGGATTACGCTAGAGGATCGGTTATGTGACAACTCTGTTTCTGTTATCCTGCTGACTGAAAAGCAACTTTTTTCCTACTAATTGGTTTAGTTAACTCTTTCTTCTTGCATCCCAGGTCAACACTTGGGAAAATACCATTTACGAAGTTTGGTTTACGGAGTTTGGTTTTAAGAAGACGTTTGTGTAATTTTTGGGTCAGTCTAAGGTTTTCACACAAGTAAACGTATATACAATTGATTTCTCCTAAATGTCATTGCTTTGTAGGGTACTACTCCACCCCTTGATTATGCAGCCGGGTCTTCATCACAGTGGGAAAGTATTCACACTGTGCCCTGCACCAACTCTTTGGAGGCGTTGCAGCCCGCTAGTGACAGTAAGCGAGATAGGGAGAATGAGCGAGCTTCCTCGGACACTGAACCAGACAAGAAGACAGAAGGTTTGAGGAGGGTCCACTCGGCATCAGATGTCTCCTTAGAGGGATTGCAAGGTCAGTGATAATGATGATGATGATGATGATGATGATGATGATGATGATGATGATGATGATGATGATGATGATGTTGATAATAATAAAATAATAATAATAATAATAATAATAATAATAATAATAATAATAATAATAATAATAGAAATACTACTAATAATAAAAATGACAATGATAACAACAATAGTAATAATAATAGTAATATTAATAGTAATACTACTAATAATAAAGATAACAATAAAGGTAATAACAATAATAATAATAATAATAATAATTATAACGAAAATAATAATTATAACAATAATAATGATATGAACAAATGTAAATTTAAGAATAAGAATGATAAAGGTTTATTAGAAACGTATCTACAAATTAATTCTACATCTTCGAAAATACGTATAAGAGAAAACATGTTTTACACACACAACATCGGCCAAACTGCTTTAGTATAAATATTCACTACCTAAAACTGCATAGGATCGAGCTGCTACAACCGTAGAACTTCGCATTAGATCTCGGCTTCGCAACTCAAGAAAGTAAGGGGAAGCATACGAAGTGTAGATAATACATAAATCGACAAGTACAAAACAGTATATAATACCTAAAATCAAGCTGTAATAAATAATTCACTAGTTACTGATAAATACTATCTAAATTCAAGCTACTGTACTTGAAAAATCTTTTCTAGCTCTGGTAGTGAGAATGTAGAAAACAATACAAAGAGTTTTAGAAATCTATTGCCTGTGCAACTTTTTTTGCTGCTCCTTTTTGTTTTCATGTCTGCCGTTGTTCTCACTGTTAAAAATAGTAAATGTTTTAAGGATCTACCCTGCATTATTGGTCAGTCTTTCTTGTGGTAACAGGTAAACAATAACAACAGGCGTACGGGTACCCGTGAAGCAACGGACTAGACACGAACACTTTTAAATGAAAGCCTTTTCTTTTGTTGTGTTAATACGGTTACTCTTTCACAATCGGAGTTGCTTGTTTCTTCAACTGTTTCTTGGTTGATGATGACCGAAGTGATAATTTCCTTCCTTCAAAGAAGGATATTTCTTCCTCGTAGTGATAAAACCTTAGTTGGCCGGGCCAGGGTGAGTAACTGGTCATGTGCTGTTGATCCAGTTTCAGGGACAGAGGTGCTGAGGGCCAAGTCTGCTGACGATGTAATAGGTGGCATAACTACCAGCAGCACAGGCGAACCCAGTGATGTGCCAGACAGTGGTCAGCCTGTGTTAACCACTGGAAATCGACCGTCGTCAGGAAGCGTTAGCAAATCACATGGTGGAAGAATTGACTGGAAAATGTTTCAGGAAGAGGTTTGTGTGGTGTATTAGGCCGTTTACCATTTGCATTAAAAGGCTGGTTATAATGGTTGGAAAAAGGGTAATACATCTGAGATTTTCCTGAGAGATTTCTTGTGGAATGACCCAAACTGTTTGCATATCCAATCGAAAATGTTGGTTTTTCCATGCAAATGGTAAATGACCCAGTTTGGAAAATTTCGATTTAGGAAAAAACTTTCTACGGTAGTTAAACATTAGTTATAAACAAAAAGGTATTGCCTGCGAATGTCTACTTTTCAAGGGTGCAAAACGAATTGTTATGTTAAAGGTTTTCACCAAATAGTTCAAAATTTACAACATTCTAAGAAACTAGTTACAGCATACATTTCTCTTCTTCAGGATAAGCAAAATGTTTTGTCGT
>JAOBYE010002017.1:0-24071 GCA_025403585.1 Parazoanthus swiftii | reverse complement strand
GAACCTTTGGCTTTTGGTGTTGCCCCTAAGTTTTCCAAGGCTTGCTTTGGCCCTGATATTCGGGAGGGTGATCCTTCCTATCAGAATGGTCTGGTTGTCTGGCTTTATTTAATCCCAAACTTGTCTACAAACACTATATAATCCCCTCATAGCTGATTTTTAACAAATCCATTATTTTTACACTGATTTGATGCGTTGCCTGATATAGTTTGTAAACACATTAGCCAGTAAAGAAAGCCTCCTAGAAGAGTTACTTTCAAAGGCTCAAAACAAAATTAAAAAATTGTACAGCTTGGTCGCAATTGTTATAAATTTGACCCTTAGCAGGTACTGTAACTACTCTACAAGTGTATCCCACCTAGACAAGTTAGAGGTCCATTTACAACTACTGTACATTTCCTTTTGTTGGCAAACTCATACAGATTAGCTGGCTACAAGCACAGCAATGTCTGCACTCAAACCTACTATAAACACTTGGAAGTAAGTTTGGCTAAACCTTCATTTTAATGACTATATTCTGTCAAGTAAAAATTAATAATAGTAATTGTCATCCAGAAACCACCTAAGTACTGTAAATCTAAGAAACTCATAAAACTAAATTACATACAATATTTAACTTACTGGTATAAGTTATTTAAAAAAATTTGCACAAATTGGACACTTTAATTTTGTAACTTTAGTTAAATTAATATTCAATGATTTTTTGTACCTGAGTGTCCTTCGAAATTAACCTACATGTATACTTACCATCTTGGTTGACTTCTTCATCAAACTTCGCTTTCTCTTTTGCATACTCCAGAGTGTATGATAGCCCGTTGCATCCTCTCTGTCTGACGCCCACTTTTAGTGCAAGCTTCTCAAGTAAACACAACAGTATTAACAAAAATGAATTACGAAAAAGTGCTTAAAACCAGTTCAATATGTTTTTACTAAGCCCAAGGAGAAACTAAAGAAATGCTATTTCATCAAACGCCCCTTGATCAGATCTAACCTGGGTCTTTCCCTTAGGAGAGGTGAAAAAACCTGGGTACAAGGTTGGGTTTTATTTTTTCTGGGGGCAAAAAACTTACTACCGTAGTTGACTGAGTAGGTGCCCATGCCTGAGCAAGCCCCCACCAACCTTTTGAGACGAAAGTTTTTGCACAGGGTATTTTTGGAAGAAATATCTGTGGTAAAATTCTTTTTTCAGGACTGTTGTAGTAATAATAAAATTGCAGTAATGATAAAATTATTACAGAAATTCTACAAAAATTGTGGTATAATGCCGCTTCAAAAGCTTCAATAAGGTTGTTTACCATATTAAAGTACATTTGCAATGAATGAAAGGTATTCAGTCATTATATCTTTGGGAATCAAGTATCCGTTTGTGAATGAGTTGATTGCACTTGATTATATGTGACCACAATTGTAATTGTTGATTTTTGCTAAAAACAGCTTTGCACCCTTCATTATTTATCCAGTTTGTAACACTGAAAGAAAGTTCTGCATACGCTTGGCGCCTAAATGACGCGACTGAAATTGACAATGAAAGGAGAGCTGCACAAAGGGCAAGACCAATGTGACGACGACCTTTCGGAAATATATTTATTTAGATCTTTTTTCAAAATCACAGCAAAACTGTAGCTATTTAGTGAATTTTTTTAAAAAAAAACAAAGATATACCGCTAGTAAATGTAATAAATCCGCAATTTAAAATAACCAACTGAAAGCTTTGTATTATAATACAGTCGTCAATAGACCAAAAAAAGATAATCAGTGCTATCAATTTGTGGTAAACAAGATCGAAAAACTCCAACTTGCCAAATTGTCTCACTCGCTAATTTATCACCTATCGCGTTGCAAAAAATCTGCCTAGCATGCAGTGTTTGATTGTATAATTATTAAGAAACAATATTCCTTCTCTACATGAAAACAGCACTGGGATGACAAAAACAATGTGTTAACAACAGTGTCTGCAGAAATTGCATGATCATTAGAGAATGAAACAGCAACTGTGAAAATCCCCTTTTGAGGTTTGTCCACGTTCCAAAAGGAATATTATACAAACTACCTTTGGGAATGACCGTGTATTTAGCACCCATACTCGAGTAAGTGCCAACCCCCAAACTCTTGCCAGATTTATTGCACACAGGTGGTGGGCACTTACTTGGTCAAATATGGTAGCTTGGTTGGTTCGTTGTGATACTACAACTCCAAAAAAGGGGCATTATCAAGAGCGGGTCTCACGAATTTGTAGGTTACAACTGACAGAGTACACAAAGGTGAATAGGCCAGTTTGTCTGATTTTACTGCCCTTGTGCATTTTCATATTGGTACCCTGGTCTTGCCTTCTAATTCCAACTCTGGTGATGAAATTGATTTCATCAGAACCCATCTTCTACAAGCCATGGGATTTAAAGAGTGTACAAATTATGGTGCTAAGTAAGATTAAAATGTTTTCATTACTTTTTACCAAAAATCTTTCTTAAACCAAAAGTTCATAAGCTTAGTTACTGTACTTTTTGAGAGAAGCACCACTTAGTTTTAGTGTTCTGTTATTTTACTTACCATGTCAGATGATTCCTTCATCAATTCTTTCACTTTCTGAACTGCAGCTGGGGTCTAAATATAGACAAAGAATTTCAGCAGTACTTACTTACCTTATGTAAATATTTATAAAATGGTAAAATGTCTTAACTTGCTGGTTTCAAGCCCATAGTGCAAACTGTGTCTTCTGGAGTGCAAGATTCCCATACTGCCACACATTCAAATCTCTTCAAAAGGGTTCTTATTTACCCAGTAGTCTTTCAAACTTGCTTGAGTATCAAAGTGTGAAAAACCTCAATATTGTCTATTTTGTGCAGATGGTTTCAAATCAAGTTTCTTTATGCCCCTTCTGCAAGACAAAATCTGCAACAAAGTTCTTCTGACTGTCCTTCTAACACATGACTTCTGATGACTATAAAACATCACATTTGTATGACTTTACGTACTTGTACATGTACATAACAAAAAGAGGGCTGTCCAGAGTAAATGTTTTTGTTTCAAGACAGCATTCCCAAACTAAAAAGCTATAAAATTGGGCAAAGACAAACTGATAAACTTGACATTTAACTATAAGCAGGTCACTGGAATTGTAATGAATGTAGACCTTCATTTTATCAATAAACCACAAACTTCAACCTCAAACATTTAATGCTGTTGCAAAGTATAAAAATGCAACGAATACAAAACCTACGGATATATAAGATACTTAAAAGTTAAATAAAATTTGAGCTACTGGGCAACTAAAAGAGCGCTAAGACGTCTTTTTACTCATAAACATATAATTTATAGCAGCATACATGTATGTATTTTTTATTAATTTGATGGCGAATTGAGAATACATGTAACAATTCTAGATTTGACAATTTGATAACCTACCGCAGAGCAAAACACTGTCAGAAAATAAAAAAAAATGTGCCATTGTTAGAAGGAAATACATAGCCTTCCAAAATAACATACTTGCTAACCATAATCTGATTCATGTTCTTGACAATTGCAAATCAATTGGAGTCAGTGCGATCCTTCATCCCGACAGTGCTGGCACGAATGATAAAATAAGTAATATTTCTTTTACCAATAACAAACTAAAATGGTAACAAAGTATTTAACCTCTGCCATTCTCAAACGTTTACAAAAACTCTTACCAATGTCAGTGCTGCTTTTCTAGCTGCAATTTTTCGTGGTTTATTTATTGCTCTTACTGTCGCTCCGACAGCTCGAGCCGCCATCTTGGAAATGTTGCATAAGAAAGATGACGTCACAACAATAACTTTTTCCAGTCCCACGCGGTCACTTGATAACGCCTGTTACATTTTGCAGTTTACTGCACAAAATGAATGTTTTTGCTGGGAGACAGTTAAGAAAAAGATCCGGAGTGATAGTCTATCCTGAAGAATCATTACAGAATAAGATTGTTGCGCTGTATTTCTCTGCAGGATGGTGTCCTCCCTGCAGGCAGTTCACGCCGGTTCTAAGCGAGTTTTATCAAGAACTGCGACAGCAAGACCTCCCTTTTGAAATAGTTTTTGTACCCTCGGACAAGACAGCCGAAGACATGGATAAGTATATGAAAGACTGTCACGGGGATTGGCTTGCTGTGCCATTTGGGCACGAGATCATTAAGGAGCTAAAGAAACGATATCATATCACAGCCATTCCAAAGGTTATTGTGATCACAGATGACGGCGAAGTTGTTACTGCACTTGGCAGAAAGGAGGTGACAGAAAATGGACCTCAGTGCTACAAACAGTGGGCTCATGCAGTTGCGGTTGCAAGGGGGGAGGTTTCAACGACCATTACTAAGGCAAGCGGTCAACCCTTCATTGGAGATTTATAAGATTGAAACATCCTACTTGTAAATATGACTTCAACATTATGCACTGCTTCATCAAGGATTGATTTTGTGAGTCTTGTATGCACACTCCTGTGCATAGAGAAATACAAAGCGTGAAGATATTTATGTAATCACTTTTAGTTTGGTTGGTTAAGTATACATTCATGGAAATCTTATATGGTCAAGTCCCAGGAAGCAGTTGCCATTGCCTTAAGTATTGCTGACTGCAGCGCTGAAAATAAATAATATTAATACCAAAATGTCCCTCCCCCCATTTCAGCTTCTTCGATTCTTCCTGCCGCATCAAACAATACAGTGCATTATGAACAATAACCAGTTGTGATGAAGTCCAAACAATCTGTACCAATAGTTATTCTCTCGTTCAGCAATGTTTCGATTTCATTCCAGTGTACATCATCAGAATCAAACGATCTGTCATCTCATGAGAACAAATAAAAATACGGAATGTCAATTTGGTATTCTTTAACTCTTTTAAATATACAGTTATATTTTTTAACAGGAACGGTTTTAAAATCTTTAGAAAACACTTTTCAGAAGGTAGCAAACTGTAAGAAGGTTAAAGATGAGAGGGGAGGGGGGGTTGCACTAGACTGCAGCATACACTAGGCATATTGTTTTACCTGCAAGTTTCACTGCATATGC
Organism: Parazoanthus swiftii; assembly: GCA_025403585.1. Classification (NCBI taxonomy): domain Eukaryota; kingdom Metazoa; phylum Cnidaria; class Anthozoa; order Zoantharia; family Parazoanthidae; genus Parazoanthus; species Parazoanthus swiftii. The sequence goes on along the minus strand of JAOBYE010002017.1, from coordinate 19,051 downwards.
AATGTACAGTAACTATGTACTTCAAAATTACTCTATTGTAATTAACTGCAAAACAGGATATGTATGATATCTGAAAGTTCATTTTGTATTTTTTACTTCTAAGCAAAGATGGCAGTGCAAAAAAGGAGATCCAAAGCCACCCCAGTCCCCCCAGTGTCAGTGTGGTTCCTGGACTGAAGAACAACTCATAATTAGCTATACTGTAGGTTTGGTCCTCTTTCCTCCTGTACCAACAATACACCTCCCATCATTTATCAAATTCATATGCAGTTATTGTATTTCCCCTTTCTCACCCAGAGTTCATTCATTTGGCTATGTGCGAGTTGCCCATTGGGGTTTGGCATTAAAGCTTGAGCTGTATATGTGGGGTTAGTTCAAGGTCCCTTTGTAAGGAAAGGTCTTAAAGGCACATTGGCCAACATTATTTTATGTGATTTGAGCATACACAAACTAATCAGTCACGCACTAGCAAAACAAAAACTGTTTAAAATTGAAGAAACCAATTATTACACTGTGTTTCTACCTGGTCATCTCTGAGCTTGTTTTCACGAGTGTTAAACCAGAATTAGTTTTATGTGCAAGTTGGGATAAGTCATACTCTAGTTGAGTGAAGAATGATTATAATATAAATCTATACCAAAAATCACACAAAATTTGGGCTAGTGTCGTACAGCATACCAGTACTGTACATGTTTTTGTGAGATGGCCATACAAAGCCTTTCTTCCCCATTTTGAAATGTTCTCAGTTGAAATCATTATCAAAAACTAGCATGGGCCACTTTCATGATACACCCCAGTTTCCGTGAACAAAAACTTTGAATCAAGACAGAAAATGTACAAGAACTTTTGTTTTTGTTTATAGTTAGTGGGGCAAACTATATAGTACTTACTCCACAAAATGGGGTCAGATGTATGATAGAAATTGTATTGGTCAAGACTGAGCACACAACCCTCCCACATACATGTAGTTAACAAGTGCATAAAGTATGCCGACTTGTTTAAACTTACATGTTGCAACTTTATTATCATTTTAATAGACTAGTGTACAATGTATCAGACTTTCACAAAAAAAGAATGATATTCGATTATTATATAGACTACAAACTACATTTTATTATTAGCATGTTCTACAGAACACGCACTGTGCAAATCCAGTGCAATTTCACATTATGTGAAGTTCAAATTCAGTTACAACTTCAAATTCAGTGCAAGTGCAATTTCAGAGCAACTTGAAATTCAATACAGTTTCAAATTCACTACAATTTCAAATTCAGTTCAAATTCAGTGCAAACTACAAAATAATAATGGCTCAAAGCAAGTAAAAACTCCACACAGTTCAAACTGTGTTAGGAGCTGTATTTTGGTTGATCATGTCATTCATCACTCATTCCTTTTATTTCCATGTATGCTATGCCTGTGCGACTTGAATATCTGTATACCGTTATGCACAAACCATCAACTACAGAACAAATTTTTATAATAGGCTTAAGTAAACCAAAAAAATATGATTTTTCTGTTGTTAAAACCTGCTTGTAAGGTCAGCTGTCAGGTTTAAGCCCACCTTTTTTTTACTTAAGCCAGTACTGTCCCAGAAAAAATTCTAGAAAAATTGCTTAACTGGAAATATTTCCTTAGTTTTGTATAAATTAAAGCCCCCTTGATTGCAGTAACTTATTTCACACATTGCTTCCATGAGAAAAATATTTATCTGCTTTTATCACTAGCTGGAAAACACATTTTAGGTGCATATGTCACCTTGAACAAGAGCAAGTAGAAGTAAGAAACTTGCTAAAACAACAAAAGGTTTAGGAAAGTTGACACAAGATTTACATGTTGTCGATCCGTCCTCACCATCACGGTTTGGCATGTGTATGCCAAATTGTTTTCTTGGCCCTGGTTTCTGCTCATGCCTTGTAAAACTATTTTCACTGTACAAGGTTGATTTCCAATTATCACCACAACTTTCAATTTTACTCCTCAGCAACCATGTTGCTTCCAGCACCTCTGTGTTATTTTCTCCACAAATGTGGCACTGACCTACCCACCCGGTCACTGAGGCCCCTTCACGCCAAACCACCATAAAAGCAAAAGTATTATTTGGGGTATAGTCTGGACTACTAATACCATAGACACTTGAGTGTGAGTCACCAGCTGCACCTTTTTTCCGCTCGACAGCTGTGCGATATTCACCCTTAAAGTCACCCAAACTCTCTTTGTCACCAAGAATAACCTCTGACCCTACATCATTGTACCATGGCCCCTCAAGCTCGCAAGGTTTCCTTGGTCCATAATGTTTAGTGCTTCGTGTTAGCCTCAAGTTGTTTCCAGGTTTAATTGGAACATGGGTGTTGTTCCTTTTGCGCGGTCCTCCACGCTGTTCATAGCGAGTGAATGTGTCTCGACCAATCATTGTTGACTTCCACTTGTCAATGCAAGTATCAACCTTGGATCGTAACAGCCATGAGGTGAGAATTGTCTCGTACCCATCATCGCACACCATACATTGTGCCACCCAAACAGTTGTTGAGAATCCATTTCTCCACACAACTGAGAATGCAAATGCGGCTCCTGGCTTATTGTAAGGTGCTGCACCTAGGAAACAGAAGCATTTATCACAAATCAAATCACAAAACAATTTAAATTAAAATATAGCTTTTGACCCTCTGGCTTTTGACCAAATTTTCTCTCAATTCCTTTGATTGGCAATTTTATTTTATGTACATGTGTTGTATGATGGGCTGTGCCTTTGCAAGACTGTAAAGATTTGAATAAAGATTATACTGACTACAGCTATAAATATTCAAGAATGGTGATGTTCCTTGAATCTGTACTTACCCAGATCAAACTTAAGTATTTTTGGTACAGGAGCTTGTTAAAACTAATATAACATCGCTAAAGGAATAGGTCTGGTTATGCAACAGTAGTATGCATAAGACAACCTGTTGACATACATGTAAAATTTCAGGTGCTCTCCGCAGGGCTTTTCAGCATGAGCAACCTATTCACATCAAGTATATGGTTCAGTGATTGAGCCAGCCAAAACTGCTACCAGTGGCTCATAATGATTTATATCTGAGATTTAAAGTCACATGGCTCACAATGATTTCTGTGCGAGACTTTAAGTCACACTCTCAGTTAACACACCACATTACTGGGATTACCCTAATGTCTTCCACAAATGGTGTGATGAAAGAAGGCTGCCCAAAGTTCAACCCTCAACCAAACCAGGGATTGAACCCGGGACCTCCTGGTTGGCAGTCATAGATCTTACCAACTGTGCTAACCTTGCACCTGTCCAAAATAGTTTACTGTACTGAGCTTCAAGTATGAGGTCATAATTTATTTACAATAACAAGATACTGTAGACTCTAAATGTATTAAATAACTCAATTTGACTAAAAGTGATTCCACACTGAAAACCAAATAAAACATCCAAGCGCCCACTACACCACAAACAAAGCTCTTAGCTGGAAGTTTTCTTAAAAGCCACAAAACATACATAACCATTGCCAGGCCCGTAGCCAGGAATTTTGTTTGGGGGGGGGGGTGCAAATTTCGTAAACTTGGACTCTTCAAAGCCAAATTTATGGAGCAAACACGCTTAGGGCTTTTTTATTTTATTTGTTTCGAATTACGGCAGCACCAAATGGTACGATAAATCTATTCGGGCTTTTTCATTGTCTTATTAAACCTCTAAATGCGGACCTTTTTGGGTCCGTGGGGGGGGGGGGGGGGTGCATAGGCACCCCGCGCACCCCCCCCCCCGCCTACGGGCCTGATTGCTCAGTCTGGGACTCCCAGTCTAGGGCTTTTCCTCCAATAGAGGGGTGGAATTCACTAACTGTGATTGAAAAACTACACAGTTTTGAAAAATAGTCTCATTCTTTCTAATCCACTAGTCTTTCAACAAGTTCCCAAAACAATTTTGGGACTAAAGTTGTCCTCGGTTCTGTTAGAAGTTTCTGAAATAGGGAGGTTACGTAACTATATGATTTTCATTTGTGTGACTCGTGAAACAGTCGAATGGGTTGAAATGTCTGTGATAACATGTACAAGTGCTACCATTTACACTGGAGTCAACGAGAACAGTAAAAATCCATAAATTTACCGAGAATTTTCGAATGGTTCACTCCAGCGGCCCCGGTCTTTCTCTCGACAGCAGTTCTATATTCCCCCGTCAATCTGCCATCTTTGCCATGCTGCAAGAAGATTTCCGAACCCAGCTGATTGTACCAATATCCATCTAAGCTCTTGCAATCGTCTCCCTCGACCTGAGGCGCAAAATAAAGCGCAAACAACAACAAAATTATGACCTCCATGACCCCTCACGCCTGGTGCACCGCTTTTCGACCCGCACGTGGTTTTCAACGCGGAACGCGAAAACGAGACTTTCCTCGGACCAGGACCCGCTCGGACTGATGTTGTTGGCCATCACGCGTGCGCAGTGGAGTTTTCGTAATTTGTCGTTCGCAAAGGATCTTGGTCCCTCAAAACGTTTTTTTAAAAAATCCAAGATGGCGCCTCCGACTACTACTTCAGGTACTGGTCAGAACGTAAATGACCCTCGAAGACCGAACAAGATCTTTCGATATAAACCGAGTCCAAACAAGCCAATAGATGATCCAACACCGGACTATATGAACCTTTTAGGAATGATATTTAGCATGCTGGGCCTGATGATGAAGGTAGAAAAACGATCAGTTTTTGTTTTCAAATTATTGATTACTTTTGTGTTTAGTTCTACTCGCACATGGGACGGGTTAATCGAGCCTTTTTTGCTCATCAACTGAGTCTGTATAAATATAATTATTCTAAATGAAGTTTTCAATCAACTCTCTTAGTCTTTGTTTACTAATTGGCCGAAAATATTTACTGATTTACTACGCCAACTTTGCTTTACGGATATACAAATTTTTCAAAAGGAAATTGTATCTTTTTGGACATTTCCGCAGTTGTAGATCAATATAATCTGATAAAAGACATTTTAAGAGTAGAACTTTCCTTGCACATCAGTATGTGTTTTTAAGTTTAAATTAATACTAAATAAAAATTCGTGGTTTTGAAACTTCGATGATCTTGATAAATATTATTATTTATTTCCATTCAGACACAGAGTGATCCTGTATCTGAAGACTGAGGGGCTGAACCTGTTGGTTATTAAGATTTATAAAGCACATCACTGGCTGAAAGACATTGCAAATCAACCACGAGAGACCATTCTCATGCTTGGTTGATGTGCATCGTCTTTCAGCCAATGATGAGCTTTATAAATGTTTATTATTGACAAGCAGAGACCCTCAGCCTTGGATTTAGGATTGCTTCATCTTTAAGGTAACTTTCCATTTTGCTGTAACTTGTAAATGGATTCAAACACTTTGTGAAAGGATATTTGTGTGCCAGTGCAAATTCTTTACATGGCAATGAAACACATTCCATCGTGTGCTGCAGATGATTGCAAACAAGTTGTACATGTACATGTATGAAAAAATAGAGAAATATCCAATCTTAATGCCATGTTTAAGTCTGATTAAGAACTTATTACACAAAAACATTGATTCGACTCAAGTAGTCCTCCCTTAACTTTGCATCCTTCTTTGGAACAAACATATTCAGCACCTAGTTAACTGACATTGACATTTGTTATCAACTTCAATCTTCATAGCTAAAATGGGCGGCATGGTCAGCAGTTTATTGTGCATTTATCAGCTATGCCAATGCACGATCGACAGAAGATACAAAACAGATGTTCAGTAGCTTTCTGTAAGTATAGTGCTCAATTTTTGTTATGCACAGTATTTGTACAGATGTAACTATAGTCCCCTTCCCAGAATTATGTTTACAGTCCCATAATGTGCACTGAATATTTATTATTTTGCCGACTAAAATACTCATTTAAATTTCAAGTGTTTTGATATAGGCATTTCTGTATTTTTAATGTGAAACAAACCTGAGAAAAGTTAAGGTGCTGTTTCTGATTACCTCCCTTAAGTTCTAATTACTGTAAATGCTCTAGTAAACTCCCAGGGAATTATTAGTTTTTGGGCTTTCTAGAGGGGGAGGGAAGGGGCTTATTACATGGCAAATCAAAAGCAGCTTGAAGTACTCGAGTCAGAACTGGACAAGAAAAAACAGAAACTGCCCAATGTGTAGATCAAAGTTGGGAGTGTTGAGAACAAGAATAACGTTTGTTTCTAACACTGTATTCTGCCTGTTGTTCTAATGCATGTATAATAGCATTGGCATCTTTTTTAGTTTAAAAGGGGAAGGAGAGGAGGGCTTATTAGAAGCTTGAAGCTCCAGAGGAGGGGGCATATAAGAGAGGGAGGCTTGTAAGAGTGTCAATTATGAGTTGTTTAATTCTCGTTATTTGTCTCCATACATTTCATATTATTAGCTGCAGACTATGAGTAGTTCCTATTTTTCCTCTTGAATTTGTCGTGCCGTAGAAAAGAAACCATGAAAGACAGTGGAGAAACTAGTGCTAGAAAAAAAACAAGAGAAGAAGAAGAGAGAAAAAAAGGGACTATGTACAGACAACCCATTGTTTAAAATTAAGCTGCCAACTTGTCATAGTCATGTCAGGGTCAATTAATTACTTAAATTTCGTTTACTGGTGGTCAATCAGATTATGTCTTTTTTAAGTTGTTGTCATGTTTTAAAGTGAAACAATGTTCTTACAACTTTTGTCGGCGTGTTTTATAAAGGAATTTCCTCTTGCTTTCTTTCGCACCCCAGTTTCCACATGCTGTCTTTCATGGTTTCTTTTCCTAGCTCGATGAGTTCAAGAGGAAAAATAGAGACTACCCATAGTTTGACAAGCTTGGAAAGTTTTACATTTCAACATCTAAGAGTGTTTGGAGTGGGTTAACAATTGTCCATCTCAAAACTAATGGACTAATTTTTTTTTATCATGACACTATAAAGAGAAGATGGATGTTGAGAAACTTTGAATTAAAAGGTTTTGTAATTATTTAATAATTGAAGATGCCAGTGCAAAAACAATGTAAGTGACTTTTGATCAAGTCCTCAACTCTCCCTTTATTATTTCCTTTATTTCTTCATCACCTTTGGAAGGATTTAATATTTCATACAAAGTTACTTATAAATATTGTTTTTGTTCTAGACTCTTCAAATTTGGACAAATCAAAAACACTTAAATTATTAGTTGTTTATGATCATCATCATTTTTGTATTGAATCCTTTATTGTGTTGTACAACAGATTATCTGTGTCAGCAGTGGTGATGTCTTATCTACAGAATCCACAACCAATGGCAGCTTCATGGTAGCACAGCTTCGAGGTCTGTGTATAAATGGAACTACTCAGTGTACAGCCTTGGTGTTTATTGACTGATAGATTGCCCAGGGAGCTCAATTTGTGGTTGTCATGTATAACTCATTTTTATAGTTTTATTCTTAGTTCAGCTTGACCAAGCAATTCCACAAGCAGCCAGTAATGCGGTAGAAAAAGTTTCAAGTACAAACACTGACAAACTTCTGAACATTACCATTCTTTGAGTTTTAAGCAAAATGTAATGCAAGGAACAGGGCCACATCAGTTTGTTGTAATAAGTTACAGTACTGCCCCTGGGTTTTGGAAAAAATCCAGTTAACCTTATTATAACTATTTAAAGTTATCAACTCTCAAATAAAATACTATCTTGTTAAATTTTTTGCTTCATCTAGTTCTTGTGAGGGAGTAAACTGTAAATATTGTGTTTTGTCTCCTTAACTAAATAAAATTTTCCAATAAGAAATAGAGACAAAAACAAATTTGCATTTAATAATATTAAAATGAGTAAAATGTGTAGTGTTTTGTTACAGTTTTCAGTGCTCAACTTCTCTCAACCTCTCCATGATGTAAACCTTTACCCTGTGTCAGCATAAGTGTACTAAACTTACTCAATCATGTACAGTGTTTTTCTCAAGGCTGGTACACCGGTAAAATGTACCGACCTCCCAGGTGACTGTACCACCTTTCCCCAGCAGTGATGTCTGGCAGTTTTTTAAAAGTCACCAAAGAAACATTTACGGTAAATTCAATACAACTCCAACCTGCGATTAATTTACTAAAACTAAATGTTCAGGGAAACATGTCCCCAGACCCTCGCAACTTCGACACTTGATGACCTTAAACCAAGGTGTACCTTTTTTCTCACTCAGTGTACTCCATTTGCCAGACCTTAAGAAGAACACTGATGCAGTATGTTAATTCGTTGATAATACTTTGAGTCAAATAAGAACTTGTACAAAACCAACAGAAACAAGCAGTGTAGTTGGCATAGGATATTTATAAGATGGACAAACTTGTAAAGATTCAACCCCAAACATCCTTCATTTGTACATACACATGTACGTGTACATTATGTTTATGTCATACTATGTCCATGCTCAGTTTCATAACAGTTCAGTAGATGGAGCAATATTAGTGTACCAAATGAAAATAAATATTGGTAAACTCAAAAATCTGCAGTTACCTACATACATGTTTCAGGTGCCCCCCACTAGTTTTCCAAGGCTTGCTACGGCCCTGTCATCAGTGTCAACGAGGCTTGACAGCACAAAATTCAAAACCAAATAGACCATATGAATGCAGACTATCAAAGTTGGAGCTGTCACTGTGGCAAAAAGTTACAAAACACTGCTAGAAGTGATCACCCAACTGCTGCCCTCTCGCTACCTATTTTTCTCTTACAATATGAAACTCGGGTCTCGTAAACTTAATATTTTTGAAGGAAAGGGCGTTCACAAGCCAAGTCTGTCGTGGTTGCAAAATTTGAGTTTTTGATTTGAAACGACGAGGTGTAAAACGAGGACGGGCCTAGCAATATACTTGTCCACGTTGGTTTGAAAATATGTTCAAAATGTTGCTTATATCCTCCGTCTGCTTCTTAGTATTGTAAAAATGAAGTACTTTCGCTTTTCACAACGTGAAGATTATCCCTGACGTAAAAATGCTTAATACATTATTAAATGTTGCTTTTATATTTCTTTATATTACACTGCAACTTTAGTTTCAGTCAGTAAGACTGAGATCGAAATTCCGCCCATGTGCTCATTTTTGGGGGCTTGCATACGGAGGCTTTTTGCAAACCGTGGGTTTAAATACCTCTAGAATTAATTTGTGGGGGAGGGATTGCTATTATCAAAATTCTCCGGTGTTTCTTTAAAAGACGCGGTTTTGCCGTAAAGTTTGAGTTCAGGAGAATTTGGAGTTGTGCCGGTACTTCAACGCGCCTTGTACTCGCCATGGAAAATATATCAACATAACGTATATGTCCCTTTGTCCATCTGTTTTAAAGTACGTGGAAGTATTTTAAAAGCATTTTCATTGTCGTAAAATGACACAGGGACCTCACCCCAAAATTAATGCCTTGTGGTAACCATGCACTTGACACAACTGCGGCGGCGAACCAAGTCATTTATATCCGTGTTTGGTATTAAGGGAACGAACTATTGAACGTTGACGAAGAATGGGGACTCTATTCTCTTACTTTTCAGAAATTTCAGTGCAACAAACGGGGTTAAGTTCCTTACTGAAGCTACATGTCACCCGTAATAACACAAAGAAAACTTTGCGCAAGTTATATTTTATTTGAAAAACAGCTTTTAACCAAACAAATCACGTTTAAAGGGGACCTTCCCTTTTATCTACGGTACATTCTCACGCCATATTTTGCCTATATCTCGATTCTAATTTGAAAAAACGAAATTTTGAATCAATGGGACTTAGAACTAGATTCACAAATATTTCGGGATTTTTGGAGATAATTGAGAGGAAAAGGGAATGTCAGTTAAAAGTTGTTGATTTTGAAGGAAATTGTACGGTTTTTTTTGGTATTATGTAAGTTGGAAAGCAATTTTTGGAGCTAATATTTAATGGATGAATACCAGCTCAAATGGCATCCGAAAAGCGACACTTCTTCTTAGGAATTAGGAACAGTGTGTTGTTGCGTTATGTTTTTCCCTTTTAAAATCTCCAATTAAAACAAAGTAAAAGTGGATTTCTGAATAGTTCGCTCGGAGTTCCTCTTTGTTCGTGGCCAAACATGCCCTTAAGAAATCGTTGAAAGGAAACTAAATCCATCTGCAAACAAGAAGCGGATTCGTCATTCTATTTCTTAGTTTTCACTTGTACCTGCGAAATCCGTTTCTCAAATGAAAACTTGATTACTTTTAAGTAAACAATTCTTTGTTTAACATTTGCCAAGTCATCAAGGGATTGTGTTTCGTAAAATTTTGTTACGAAATAATTTACTTAGTCAAAATTAAAACTCCCAGTTTCAAGGTGAGTCAATAGTGTATCGTAGGAACAATATGAGTGGCTAAAAAATTGGTTTTGTGAGTCTTTTCAGTAGCTGTTTTGTCCAAGGGAGCAAAGACTTCTTTTCTGAAAGAGAGATGTTTCCTAACGCGTTATTTATCCAGTTGTTGTAGCTATAGAATAGCAATCATTCTTACTATGCGATTCTTGTCAGGAAATTGTTTCTGTAAACGAACTAATTTTTAAGGGTGGACCAGTCTATATTGCCATGACAACCAGTGTAAATTAAGTAAATACAAAAGCAGTTTTAATATTAACTACTACAAAAAGAATCTTGGCTTGGAATCCTCGTGTCAGAGTCCCAATCACTACTGTCTTCTGCTTCAGCTGAAGTTGCTTGCAGTTCAGTTACACTCGATCAAAATGCTCCAAATTTTGGCAGCAGTTAATTTTATCTTATGCTCCCTCTTAAGGTAAGTCTGTGTTCGTACTTAATTGTTTTAGCATTCTGAAGAGGAAACATTTTCTTTAGTTGAAGCTAAGAACCTGGACAAACAACTCGAGTGCTTCAAAAAAATTTTCAAATCATGCACAATATTTTTCCAATTTGCACCTCTGGTAAAAGTGTATCAACGATGTGTGTTTTACAAACCGAGAGTTGAAGCTAATCTGGCTTTATTACAGCCGTCCTTTTGCAGAAGCTTATTTCGCTCTTAATCAAGGAAAGCATACTGTTTTCAAAATTAGCACCGACTTTTTTAGAGCAATTTTGTCTGTTCTTTGTACCTGAATTCACAGTTTATGCCATAAAGTGGCGTTCCGAAAGCAAGCAGAACTTGCTTCAGACTAAAAGAGGTATATCTTTATACCAATAACATTTTGAAAGACGATAGTTTTACTTTTTTGCTATTAAACTAAAATTTCTTAGTTCTTCTAAGTCATGTGTCACGTACTGATTTGCAAAAACGAACTTAGAAAAATTTAACTTTCTTTGTCTTTTTATTTGTATAGCTTCCGTTTTTCCTATTTAATAAAAACGGCGCTTAAAATTAGCTTGTAAACTGATAAAGTCGATCTATCTGAGTTTTCTTTGATCTGATCAGTTCAATTTCTAAAAAAGAGAAAACTATACATCAGTCGTGTGTGTAACTCTTGATTGAAGTTGACTGATTCCCTAGAAAGAGCGTGCCTTTCAAAAAAAACAATATTATCACTTTCAAGGAACAAACGTAAAACCAAAAGAAAATGTTTAAATAGTGCGGCTGTTTAAACCAACCAACAGGGATTTGAATGACAAGAAATATTGGGAAGCAGACCTTGTTAGCAGCTAACTTATTGTCATTTTAAAATAATTCATGTAGATATAGAAAATACTTGGACCTTTTACTGATGTGTATGTAAACTTACGTCAAGTTTTTGATCTCTTAATTTTAAAACAGTTCTTTTACTAATTCTTGCACAATTTTTTGTGTACATCAACTGTCAAACACTTTCGGAGCACCAAGAAAAAAAAAAAACTCCCACAAAGTTTAAAAAAGCGGAAGGTCGAAAACTATAATATCAGTTAAGAATACACGATAACGCGCAAAATTTACAGAAAAGTACCATAGTAAAACAATGTCCAATTCTTGTAAAAACAAAAAAACCGTGTTTTTATAAAAGTACAAAATAAAATATAAGGAAGTACTAGTACGCTAGTTTTAGAATATTTCAAATCAATCTGATAGACCCCAGATTTTTCTCAGAATTGACAGAATCTTTCCATACTATTTATACCAAAGATTTTCTGGTGAGAAGAGTTATTACAGAATATAAAGGTTTCGAAAGGATATTAAAACTAGTTTGTGCAAACAAGCGACTCTGAATTTTCGTGTAACGTGTCAAAAGGATATACTCTCAGTGTCAAAACGGATTTTAAACTAGCCTTAAAGTAACTGTTTGGCAAAAATCTCTTTAGAAACGTTAGCCCAACCAAAATAATGTTTCTACATGATTGCTGTGTTTTGTTTGATGTTTTACAAAATCCGTTGCTTGATTGCTTTCAATTTCTTCTTTCCAGATTTGCCGAAGCCGACACCGGCGGTAAGTCAATATATAATAGTTTAACTGAAGAGGTATGTATGTGAGCATGCGCAGTATATTGCTCGTCTCTTGGTGTTTGCCTTCCTTCTTGATTTTTGTGTAGAAATGTTGGGTGGCAACGGTATCATTTCAATCCGGACCGCCTATCTGCTTATCACTATTATTTTTTATTTGTAATTGACAATTAGTGAAACATGTGCACGAATTAGACTTGAATAAACATGCCACGTGCGCGGTGGTTGCAAAACGTTTTCGACTGGCGTTATTTTCGATGTTTCATTACAGCTTTTTGAAATTGTTATTTTTCTTAGTTAGGAAATTATTTCCTGTTTTGTGGAAGTGCATGCTTGTCATAAAAAGAGTCAGTTTCTTTTTCCGATTTTCCGGCTCTTCATACATTTCAAACATTAGTTTTGTGTATCCTAGATTACTATCAAAGTTCGTTTGATTGTTTCCTTCTATCGGGCTATCAGCTTGTCCAGTTTTCTAAACTATGGGAAGCACAGAGAGAATTAGATTTCCGCGAGACCCATAGATGGTCTTTCATTTTTTTTTTTGAAGGTCTGAAGGTTGAGAAAACCACAAGGACAGTTGCTTACAAGTGGGAACATCCTAACCCGGGGTTACGCCAAATTTTAAATTGGATTTTGTCCATTTAGGAATACATAATCCAGTGTTTATAAATTCAGTAACTTGTATTTTTTTTCTCTTGTGGTTTCATCTCTTCCTGCGTCGCAGTGAGAGGCGCAGTGAGAGACGAAACCACAAGGACAAGGTATGACTTGGAGTCTACGCAGTTACTCAGTAGATTTTGAATATTTCTCAGTTACATAAATCCAACAAGAAAGCCCCAACCAGTCTACGGGGAAGTACTTCCAATCATGCTTTAAAACTACACCACTGGGTTAAGAGGATCTGGATGGGGTTAACTGACAGCTGATATTTGTCCAAAATTTTAACTGATAACTGATATTTAGACATTTTTCTTGCCGACAACTGATAATTTGTTTTTTAACTGGTAGTGTATATTTGTAAATCTTTAACAAAAGCCTATTGCAGCTTTGTTGTTTTTAATTCAACTGAGTTAAAAAAAAAAACAGTGTGATGTCAGTTGAGTATAGCTGATGGAAAGTAAAAAATGTTTTTAGCTTTTCAATTTATCCTTGAATAATGCATGTAAAATTGGACATTATGGAATTGCACGCAAGGTACCAGTAGATTTTTACATCATTTTATCTAAGTCCGCCACTATTAGAGGCACTGGGTTACACGAATTCGTTTAAGTTGACTGATATCTGCGAATTTTTAACTGATAAGTGATATTTAGGCGAAAATTTAGCTGATAATTAATATTCGGGTACCCCCATCCAGACCCTCAGTTAAGCGCTTTTAAACCACGTTCGAGAAACAGCCGAACATGGATTGACAAGTAAGAGAGTCACAGTGTCACATGCCAAAAACATTTCATTTAGAAAGAGATTAAAATACAAATACAATGCTAAACTCAAACATAAATTTTAATTAAAAACTCAAATATTGGAACAAGTTTCGAAGTGACCGTGGGACCTGCTATGGAATGTTCCTCTCAAGCTAAGATACACAGTGCTAAACTTGCCAACCACTTTTTCCAATCTTTTCAAACCATTCCTAACGTTACTCGCTTTGGACTTTATATTTAGTCTGAAGAAAAATTAGTGTTTCAGGACTGCCGGTCGAATACAAAATTTAAAAACGTAAGAAAACATCGTGCTTCTTGCAGAGAGAGATTCAGCGGTGAAACTGCAAAGTTGCCTATTTCTATGAAGCCAATCTTACGGCGCTAAACATACCATATCAACCCTCGTCGTTCAAAATCTATATTCAGCTTCATGAAGTTCGGCGCTTTCCGCCTTAATAATTCAAACTTTGACTCAAATTATTATCTGATCTTTAGATGTTTATACAAGATTTTTTTCGGAGGGTTCGATCCTATGGAGCATAAAGAACAGTCCTTATAAAAGTTATAAACTAATCTGCCAACTCTGTCACAAAAGAAAAAAGAGTTGCCTTTAAAAGGCGGATTCGGAATTACACATACCAGACACTGCTCAGAATTTACGGGTCAGCTTTGAAAGTACAAGTGCTGAAACGAGTGACCATGTATAATGCCCCCCGAATATTTTCAAATCACCTTCGTTTCTCCAATGGAAATACGCCCAATACCACAAAATTTAAACACTTTTCGTTTGTGTTTCTAAGTCAATAGTTCGTTGGCAATATGCAACTGAATGTCTACTGCTTTAACCTCAAACTAAAGAAGACCGGTTTTGAAGAAAACGGCTGCTTTTTCTGTGTTGGCGAGAAAATTTAATTTGTGCTTCAATGAGTAAGGGTTGTTATGGTATGTTTCTCACCGTAGCCTAGGGACTGGGTGTAAGGCTGACGTTTCGGTTATCAGCTCTTCCGTCAGAGCAAACTGAAGAATTATAGGGAAATCAGGGTTTGAATACCAGGAAGATCAAAAGGTCAAATCGTGCCATTGGAAAGAATTTGGAGCATTTATTTATTAAAACTGGTTTGGAGCTATGTGAATGAAGCCGTTCATTGAAACCGCGGTGAGCTAAGATCACGAGTTTGAAAGATATATGTTATTACATGGCCTGCCGCTAAGTAATAACACATAATTTGTAATATTAGAAGCTTGTAGGCATTGTAAACTTTTGATACTACCTTCAATTTTGACACTATCATTTTTTTTCTTGATAAATGATCCCAGAAGTTTCTCGTAGCCACAACTATGTTGTTTCTTTCTTTGAATTCAGCACAAGATGTGTCATATAAAACCAATAATCTTTCGAATTTAACCTCCAAGTTTTCGTTCAAATAAATATACAAACGGATCTATTGATATTTTGCTCGTCTTCTCCATGCGGAGGCCTGGTAGCACTTTTAAAACTTGATTGGTTCATAATTTGCGCTTATCCCAACACATTTTATAATAGAAAAAAAAATCGTGCGATTGCAATGGCAAGCCGACAAAGCAAGCACAAAACCCCTCATTTTGTTTCTCCTAGTGCTTGTGACCAAGGAGACGTGGGTTGGAGTATTGCTGTCAAGTTATGAATTATCTAGAGTTTGTGTTTCCTCGCTTCATACTAGATGTTTGTTTGTTTTGTATTGTTCTTATTTATTGTTGCCCTTTGCACGTCCTACGCTTAAAATTGCGTCTTAGTCGTCTTGTTTTGCCTATCCTTGCGTCCCCAGTATGAATTTTCCTTCCTGTCTTTCCATCACCACGTTAAAACTATTAGTGATCTTTTGCGCATGTTAATCACATAATAGTCACGTGCTAGTCTATTTTTAACGCTACATGTCACGTGACGCTTAGTGGTACGGTGGCAAGTAACGCAAGCCGATGGCGCGTTAGTGACATTTTCAATCTCGTTTCCAGCTACCTGTTATGTGAAAACCAGAGACAATCACTGCTGCGTGTTCCCTTTCATATATAGTGGTCAAAAGTACTATAGTTGCCAAAGCAACTGGTGTGCTACCACACCTAATTATGACGTCGACGGCGACTGGGACTATTGCGCAGGTGCGTACTTGTGACATACACTTAACAATTAAAAGAGAGATTGATAAAGATATTGACACACATACACATATAGATATAGATATAGATAAAGATATAGATATAGATATAGATATAGACATAGATATAGATATAGATATAGATATAGATAAAGATATAGATATAGATATAGATATAGATATAGATATAGATGTAGATATAGATATAGATATAGATATAGATATAGATATAGATATAGATATAGGTATAGATATAGATATAGATATAGATATAGGTATAGATATAGGTATAGATATAGATATAGATATAGATATAGATATAGGTATAGGTATAGGTATAAGTATAGGTATAGGTATAGGTATAGGTATAGATATAGATATAGATATATGCAGGCATATATTTTCAGCGACCTGTTGCTCACGAGGTTGAACCGAAAGCATGTACAAGGCGCCTCTGGCTGCCGCTATATGGCCCATGTGTGATTCGGCTCGGAGCATGTAGAGATTATATTATACAGGTCACAACACCGGCATCAGCTATTCGAGGGAAAATTCAAATTTACCATCAACATTTACCTAGGACTGCGATATGTAGCCGACACTCAATAAGCTGACAGTAGCTTGGACCGTTTGTGTTTCAAGCTTCTGAGTAAAATGATATATATTTATAGCAAACTATAAAAAGTAAAAATCCATGTGTCATATCAAACGTACGTGGCTCCTGTGATACATCTTAAAATTCTAAAAAAACTGAAAGTGGATATATTTTATCATTTGAGGCAGTGATGCACTGCTGTAGCTCAGATCCGAAAGGAAATGAACTTGACGTTACCCGCAGGCTCCCCTTATGCTCTCGCTAAATATTCATTCATTCATTCATTCACTCACTCACTCACTCACTCACTCACTCACTCACTCACTCACTCACTCACTCACTCACTCATTCATTCATTCATTCATTCATTCATTTATTCATTTATAAGCTTTATTTGAACAGGCATGTCCATTTCAGCCAAGGCTGGTTTGAATGGAGGCCTGTATAAATAAAACTATATATGTACAAATTGACATATACAATGTTACAAACAAACACAACAAACGTGAAAAAATAAAGATACATTACATGCTCTTTACCAGTACTAAACTTGTTGCATAGATACAATTTTAGTTTTTTTTTTGAACTTGTAAGTGATGTTTCATGTCTTAGGTTTTGAGGTTAAGTGTTCCACATTAGAAGTAGTTTTATCAAATACTGTGTAAGTATTAAAATACTAACAACACTTGTTTCAGTGGTCCTTCTAGCGTGGCTCCCGCCTGCAGCACAAGTAGCACGCCCACCAGCAGTCTCTCCAGGGCCTCCGATATCGAGGCGGAGGTGTATGAGGCAGTGCGAGGCTCGGGACTGCTCGCTGACCTTGAAGATGAGGATGATTTACCTGAACCGGATGACGATGAAGATGATGACGAAGATGATGACGATGAGAATGAGGAAGATAATGAGGATGATTATGATGAGGTATTAATTTAGCTTTTAGTTGTTTTAATTCTTTCATTCCGCCAAGTTTATCAATAGTTATCTTCTCCTTGCGTAGTCATGATCAGTATCAAATAACTTGGTTAGTTTTGAGAATAGGATGATTTGATCATCCACTCCAAACTCCTGATGAAATGCAAGGTTCTCCCCATCTTAGTCGGTAATAAAAAAAACGGAGGGACAAGTAATGATTTTCGACACTTTTGAAGTGAAAGAGCTTTAATAATATGAAAGAGCTGTTTAGAAGATTGAACATGGACTTATTACACCATTTTGCACACAATTTTTTTTTGATATGGACTCAAACTAATATTATTAGTCGCTCTTTTTGTGAATTTTCATTTTCGTGTAAGCTCGCTATGCTGCACGATTTCTACTCTTTATGTGGGGGATTTGGTTTTGTCTTTTATTTAAGGACTACTTTGGACAAACCCGCTACAAGTCTACTAGTATGTACTTTTAAAATATAAAACAAGTCCTGCTCATATCTTTGCCTTTATCAGTTGTGTTTATCTTCAGACTGTTTTGATGAATAGGTTGAAGAAGAGATGGAGCAACGTGGCGGCCGACGACGCACTTGGGATGACGAGTTTGTACTGAAGCGGCAGTTTTCTGCCCTTGTACCGGCCTTTGACCCGCGACCAGGAAGAACAAATGTGCAGCAGACACAAGATATCGAGATCCCTCCACCAGGTGTCTATAACTAATATGATTCATAAGGCCTTGGCATGCAGTCAGACTGACATGTCGGAAAAACGCCAACCAAGCTCACAAATTTGAAAAAGAAACAAGAAAAATACAAAAGTTAAGGGTGTTTTATCACACCGGGTTTGCTTATCTTGCTTTTCTTAGTCCACTGTGAAAGGTCGGTCGCGTAACTTTTTGGTCGAAAAAAGTTACACACTTCATACTTTTGCTTTAAAAATTGCATTTCAAGACGCCAGCTTGAAAATTTGGCCAGCTTTTTACTTTTACTACCTTTTACGCATACGCAGTTGTTATTCCGACATTTCAGTCAGTCTGTCTTATTGTAAGCACTGGTTTTTCTGCGTTGGTGATTTAGCTGAATATTTGGTGTGATCAACTGATATGCTATGTGTTTTGCCACAAGGTTAGGTGTACATGTAAAGCTGACGTTTCGAGCGTTAGTCCTTCGTTAGGCCAAGAAAGTTGCTCTGACGAAGGGCAGGCACTCTTAACGTCAACTTTACACCCAGCGTTTTGACGAAAATCACACCATATCAACTCTTGTCTTAAAGTAGGGTTTCATTGAACAATCTGGGCACACAACTCCTGTCTGTGCTGAAACAGGTTCACTGGCAAAAAATAACCTACGAAACTCGAATTCCTACTGGCTAAGCAGTTAATGACTTAGCCCCAAGCTGCTTTCAAGGGCCAGATGTTAAGAGCAGGGTAAACAGCACTACTTAACCACAATCGGATCTGCTTCCTTATCATTAAGAATGGAATGATTCAATGGATCATTTTGAGTTGATGAAAGTTATGGGCTCCGAATCTAATACATGAAACATGTGTTTTAAGTCAGGCCCGTAGGCAGGGAGGGTGTGCGGGGTGCGTCCGTGGGCCCCCCCCCCCCCCCCCC
>JAOBYE010001906.1:0-24073 GCA_025403585.1 Parazoanthus swiftii | reverse complement strand
GATGCAGAAGCCCGAATAGGTTTATCGTACCAATTGGTGTTAACGTGAATTGAAACGTCTAAAAAAACCGCTAAAGTATGCTTGTCCCACAAATTTGGCTTTTAAGAGTCCAAGTTTACAAAATTTTCACCCCCCCGACAAAAATCCTGGCTACGGGCCTGTATCATAGGGATGTTTGGGAGAGAGGATGTGTGGGAACTGGGAAGGATGAATGTGGGAGATGGTAAGACGGAAGAAACAACAACCTTGTTCCCAGGCTCTCCCTCTCCCAGATTCTAGGTGGTAACAAGCAAACAAAACAAACGTACATATGAGTTTGTTTTAATGAAAACACAATCTCCTCTCTGCAATAGTTTAATTAATAACAAAAAATAATCTTAACATCTTCCACGTTTTTTTCGTTTGTTAGCACCCAAAACGTGGATTACCACGTGACCAGACCCAACCAGGGTCTTTCTCTCGGGAGGGAGAGCCTGGGAACGAGGTTGCGGAAGAAATAAATGATTGGAGGGATTGCAGATTACTATTACTATTACTATGGCAGATTACTATTACTACTACTATTACTATTTCTATTTCTATTTCTATTGCTATTGCTACTGCCATTGCTATTGCTATTGCTATTGCTATTGCTATTGCTGTTATTATTATTATTATTGTTATTATTATTATTATTATTATTGTTCATTTTAAAACCCCTCCACAAATAATATCAAGATATCGAAAAAATGGTACATCCCTTATTTTTTGTAGTTCAGTGTGCCTGAGAAAGTTAACGAAACACTACGATCAGGAAATCGCGTAGGACTGATGTGTCAAAACACAAATACAATTGTTTTATGTGGTTCGGTGTTGATCAGTAAAGTGTCAGTATGTATTGGACTAAGTCGGTGCTCATTGTACACAACGAAGATGTTCCTGACCAAATAATAGCCTGTGGTGTGTAGTTAGCACGTTCTTTAACAGGCTTAGTCAATATCCTGCCTCAGCTTCCTTATAAAGGGAAGAGCGACAGTTCACAGCGACTTCCCCTCATGACTGCCCAAAGTTTTTCAATGATATGGCGCCACCTACTTATATGGAAAGAGTTTCAGAATGAGTACAACATAGTTCGAAAGCAACGCCCGATACGAGAACGCAATCAATATACTGAGAGTTGGAATCCATGGCGAGTACAGTAAAAACCCGCGTGTAAGCCTCTAGATTTTTCAAGGTCTGATTAAACAGGTTCTAGTATTTTGGGATATTATCTACTAATTGAGGCTAATTAAGTTTTCAGAAGGTTCTTAATTTCTTTAGATAGGTTTTATTGTTGTTAAACAAAATATCAACAACAAGCATGGATGCGGCACTGTGACTGCTATATTACCAATGAATACTACAGTGCTAAATGACTTACAAAACCAACCCTGCATACCTTTAACTTAACTTGCAATCCAAACATATTAATTGAATTACGACAGTTCTAGGAAATGAATTACCTACTTTGAAGCAAAATGTTATTCACAGAAATTTATTTTTAAAAAACACTAAAACAAAAGATTTTAAATGATTTTCTTGTTATGCTCCAACGCCATCCAGTTTGTCACAACTCTTTGTTATTTTTATATAATTAAGCACCTGTCTTACTTTTCCAGCCTGAATAGGTTCTTAATTCACTAGTTGCTTACACGCGGGTTTTTACTGTATTACATGTATTAGTTTGTGTGTGTGGGGGGGAGGGATGGGGAGACGAATGGGAAGAGGGAGGGGAGAGGGAAGGGGCAGTGGGCACGGGAAACACCGGGAACAGTAAGGGAAGAAGCAGAGCGAAATGACAAGGGAGCGGAGAAATATGATAAACAAGAAAAGCAAAATTAAACACCCTTTTCGGCTGACGGGAGCATGCAGGGAGACAGAAACCTTAGAACCGGAGTGAACGCCAGGAGTGAACGGGAACTGATTTAGTTAGTAACTTATAGTATTTACTCTCCTGTCTCTCCTTTTCAACACGCATTCCCCCCCCCCCTCCCCCGCACACACACACACACACACGCTACCTTTGGGCTCTTTCGTTAAACATTTCTACAGCGCAATTCTGCTATGAATTGCTGTGAATCTACTTGACAAAATGTTAAATGGCTATTTCCAAACACAACGCAATACGCAATATTGTACTGAATTATTAATATTGCGTGTTTCGACAGCTCATTACAAACAACTTCAAATTATTTTGAAAAGAGTCGGAAATCGATTTAAAACCTGCCCAAAACACACACAAACTGAACTTTTGTTTAGTAAGAAATTGAATGATAGAAATTGTGACAGTATGGAATTGTCAGAAGACTCAAGAGGCGAGGAGCAAGTTATCATATTGTTGGTGATCATCGGAGCAAGGGAGTTTAGGATCATGGAAAGTGAAGACTGCCTGTGCCGACTGTTGTAATGAGCAAACTTGATCGACCCTGTGGAGGGAACGTGTTTTGAATTAATTCTAAGTAAAAACAGGAAAACCGAAATCTGGCAAATTGAACTAAAAGTCCGGAAAATGTCAAGGAAAAACATATTATTCAAGAAACCGGAGCGGTCGTAATTGTATGCGTGAGTTCGCAGAGCTGCGGTCATCCTAATATCGTTTTTTTTCCGCTATTCTCGCGCTAGTTCTCAGAAGAATTTTTACTTTACTGTCACTCCCTCTGAAAATACTGTACCCGCCTGGGAACAATGTCGCCTTAACCAAATACCACTTGCACTGAGGCGAGGGCAAACTATACCTGCAACTTGTTGACTTCGTTTTTGAGCATTTGGCTGCTTAAAATATTTCAACATACTTAGTTTTGATCACGTCCCTAGCTCCTTCAGACTGACCTTCGCCTTCGGTGACTTGTAAACTGACGGTGGGTCTGGAACCTGTTTTGAGTCTTGCCCCTAAGCCTGGAGTCAATCCTATTAGTAAATTCCAAGTAGCTCCAAGTGTCAGTTCATGTCTGTGTGCTCCTGTTTACGTGCTCGCGCACAACTCTTGCTATAGGCAAAACTAATTTTATAAGACTGACCTTTTAATCAGAAAGTTGAGACTGAAAAACGGTCGAAGTTTAAGAACGTGTTTCAAAAGAATGCACTCCAGACTCATAGAGAAATACTGAGGCAGTATAAAGAAATGGTCGTTTTATATTTCTATAAATGGTTGTGTATCTAAAACATTGCCAGATAAGACTTCTTCACACTAGCGACGCAATCGCAATGGCAAGCAGCAGTAAAAATTGGTTCATACTAAAAACTAAATTGCAAGCGCAACTGAGAAAAAAGAAGGTTCCCTTTTCTTGTGACTGCGATTATACTTGCAATTGTGATTATCGATAATTTTTTTAATGCGAACCAGTTTTTACTGCTACTTGCCTATAGAGTGAAGCAGGCTATAGCGGGATAGTTTACATTTGTAACTTCACTTATAAATAACCAGTTCAGGTTCAAGTCTTACATTAACACAGTGGTGTATTTGAGTAACTTGAAGTTGAACGCTTAGACAAAAAATAAATCACCCCAAAGCTAAAAAAAAATAAGAGCACTTTTAAGGAAACATGAAACTAAGGTTCTTTTAGGTTCTTTTAAGAAGAAACAGTCACAACCTGCCTAAAAACTTGAATTTCTTTTAATATATAATAATGATAATAATTTTAAAAATAATAAAAATAAAAAGAGAAGTATATATATATATATCGATTGTTGTCATGAAAAAGTTAGGTATGTGTTTTGCATCTATTGTTCAGAAATGAATCCTTTGACGAATCGTATTACTTTACTTATTTAATGAACTGTAATATTGATATCCTGAAACATTGAACAGAAAAAAAAAGGAACTAGGAAGCGGAGGTCTCCGAAATGGGGAAAACATCATGTGGGCTCGAACTATGAATATCCTTTAAAAGAACAAAAAATTAATAAGAAGATTCGTCCACATTTTAAGATGAGATTAAGCCTTAAAGAAAGATGAAGAAAAGTACGATCCGGCCTCGGCAAAAATTATCTGGTGTTCTTATAAATAAAAAAGCATGTGGTCAGCCTATAGAAACGAAGAAAGTCGATTGGTAGAGCTTTTTATTTATTTATTCCCTGACGAGCTGATCCGAACATTGTACATGTACTAGCTCGCGCTCAACCCGCTCGAAATGGCGAAAATCTTCCTGCACGGTTAATAAGAACATCTCCAAACCTCTCGCTTCTGATTGTTTTGTTTTTTTTTAAAAAAAACGAACTCATTTATTTGTGATTTTAATATTGAGCTGCAGGTATCTGTTTTCATACAAATTAATAACAGTTTTTCAAAAATCTAAGATAGCCGATAGAAATTTTCCTCGGGGCTAAAACGTAAAACAAAAGCGAAATTTACTTCACTTTCTCTGGCGTTTTGAAGGAAATTTAAATGGTGCGCTGTCGTTCAATAAATATAAGCACAATATTTGTTTGAAATTCTAACGCTTTGGTAGATCAGGTAAAACAAACAATTTCCTCCGCTTGACCCTGAATAATTTATATTTTCCCAGCGTGAGAAGTCTGATGATCGACATTAACCAATCACAGGACGAAGATCGTTTTACACCCAGGCCCCGCCCCCGGTCAGGCCCCCGAAATTCAGTACTTTTCCACTGGTCGTTCCGTCAAAATCTTCACTCTGATTGGCTTATAACTTATAACATATGCCCGGATGATCATCTATGCAGCACATTTGCATTTGTCAAAAAAAAGTTCAAGTTACACTGACAGATAGTGCAGCGCGGCGCCTCGCACATTCACAAGGACAGTGACCCACAGCTTCGCAGTCTTAATTTGCTTGCTGATTTTATTTTTCGCACTCTCTGCTAAATATTCTGCTTTAGGAAATAACACAGCAATGGGAAAGAAAACGGATTCAAAACCTGAAACGGCGAAAAGAGACATGGAAATTATTTTTGAAGGGGCTGAATGTCCCGATGGAGGCTTCGGCTGGGTCATATGTATTGCTGCTTCATTTGTACAGTTTGTGATCCTCGGAATACATAATTCTTTTGGAATCTTCTATACATTTCTTATGCGCGACCTAGACACGGATCCTTCAGATACAGGTATGTGAAACACATGATTCTTAGTAAGCTTTAGAGAAGGAACTATGCATGCAAACGGCAGTAAATGTTCAATCCATTTTACCCCCAAGATTTCTCCGGGGCTCAAATTACTTGATTCCGTGCTGCCACAGAATCGATTCCCGAGAGAAGTGAGAATGCATGTGTGCGTTGTTTTTTCTGAGCATGCAGGGCTGTTGAGTTTTCAAGTCTCGATAAATTTTTTTTGCGCTGAAGCAGTGTTGAATTCGTCCAATGACAGTTGAAAGTGGTGATGCAATATGGCCTTTGAAGTAAACAAATTACCTGACGTCAGTCTTTTATTTTGTGTTTTCTTAAAAAGACATCTGTAACTTCTCGCAGTGACCAATGCCAAGTTTGCAAGATTAAGTCGCTTTGACTTCTCAAAGCGACACGTTTTTCAGGTTAAGTTAACACTCTGCGAGAAATTATAATGATTTAACTTCACCCGGCGTTTTGGCAAAACAAGAACGAGAAAATCACTTCTGTTCGCAGATGATATTTGCATCACAAAAGGCCTCAGCGATCTTTTGTGCAGCTAATAAAAGGTTTTGAGCGCGTGAGTCTCTCGTGTGGCCATTGTTTAAACTGGCGTTATTATTACGAGCAATGTTTTTCACTTCCAATTCGCTCTGGAAGTAAACATTGGTCTTTGTTTGCTCAAAACTAGGTTTGGTAATTTCGAGTTCGACTGGGTTTTGACATCGTTCTGTTATAATTCTGTACCTTTTGTACTGTACAGAAAATTTCACACGTGTTTATCTACGGAAATAAAACGGCATGAAGTCACCTTGACACAGGAAATGACGGCAAATCAAATTGAGTTGTACCTCGGTTGGCCTTGCACAAGTCAAGAGCAAATAGTTTTGTTTCTATAAAAGCCCACTGACCTTTTGAGTCAGCGCGCGCGAGCACCCGCAAATTTAAAGTCTCGACTGCTTGGTTTAACTGGAGACATATCATTTATAGTTGTGCTTGATATTATTTGGAAATTTGGAGAAATACCTTTACAAGGAATATTTAAATTGATAGGAAGTCTCGGAGGAAGTGGAAGGAATTTTAATAGGTGGTCAAAGCGAATTCCAACTGTTTTTTAATGGGCGGTTGCGAAACCTTGAAGTGAAAGTTGAACCCCGATGTGAAGAGCACATCGTGTTGGAACATGCAGACGCAGAGTTCTAAAGATATTCTGCTTTTTGAAATGGTTAAAAAAGCCCCTTTTGGTGTGAAAAAGGCACTCCCTTGAGCATTCACGCTTCAGCCAGCATGCAGCTTTCGAATTGTACTTTGAACTTTTAAACAAACGACTAAACATGCACTAAACTAATATTCGTTGAAACCGTGACTCAGAAATAGCCAAAGGCAGCGATGCTTTGAAACGAAAAACAAGCTATTGTTCAATTTTCTAAGCTTACGACTGTTACTTGAAGACTTCTGACCGTTTGACATATTTAACTAACCTTTTTAAAAGTATTAGTATGCTCTCGCCATGTCAGAATACTTCTACAGAGTGAGCACTTCTATTTTTAGATATGATACTTATCACCATAAATGTAGATATGTTTTATGAAGAAAATCACGGATATAAAATATTAGTGATTTATATAAATGCTCTTTTGCTTCCACTCAAATTCGATATTCCTTCTTAATGTTTCTTTTCTCAAACATTTTTGGATTGAAAAATATGAGTTGGTCTTTCCTTTTTTAGCTCATGCCTTATGTCCGTTAAATGCTACACGATCTCTCTTAAATTGCATTTCCTTTCGCAACTGCCGAGTTATTGCAATTGGTCAACACTGAAAATTCAGGTCAATACGCAACACAGCTTTAAATACCTTAAAAAATTTTCTTTGAAAGTAATTAAAATCACTTTCAATTCTTTCACTACAGATCCACAAAGTGGGGTCAACTGCAGACCCGAGATCATATATCTGCCGAATCCGGTTTTGATCACTTAAAAAAAATAAATAAATAAAAAGTTTTTGTCCTTTGCTTTTTTAAAATAGTCTGTTCTCTATCGTGTTGAAAAAAACTTGGCCTATTACAAAAGTTTGATTTGGAGTCATATATCTAATATCTTGGAGATTCGATAAGAAAATGGCCTCTTGTTGGTGCTTAGAGTAATATCAAAAGCTCTTCATGCTTCATTCACGTCTTCAGCCCTTATTCTGCCGACAGACTGTTTTACAAGTAGTCTGTCCAGTTGATCTTTGTGCAGGAAACTGTCATGATCGCGGATTCTCAATCTGGTTTTGCTTTTTATAAACTGAACCGTGGCTCGAGGGAACAACCAACAGTGACAGCTGTGGCCAGTACGAGAGTGATAATATTTTATTAATTTATAATGGCTGGCGTGCTGTTGCACTTGCCAAATTAATATTATAATATCTGTTGACTGTGTTTTGGTAAAATTGGTCAAAGTTTTGCAGCTATTAATATCTTTGAGACAATTTACTTTCGTTTTATACCACGGTGTGGTCAGATGACTAGCGCGCCACGATCATGTTCGGGGATTTTTCGTCCACCGGAAACGTCCATATAACATATTATCTTAGCAACCGTGTGAGGGCCATTTTCACAATATCAGTCACGAAACTGATAGTTGCATAGGTTTGCCATTGCATTTGGGGTTATCTGCTTTTACTAGTATGTAAAAAGTAGTTATAGAGTCTTAAAATTTTGATCATTTCCCTTTTGGGCCGCGTGAGTAGAGATGTACATTTCATGCTGACGTCATCAAAGTCTAAACTGTTTCAACAAAATTCATACACAAAAGCAATCTTTGAATGTGATATATCGTTTTGGTTTTCAACTTTGTGTGTTGACTCAGTGTAGTTCCTAAATGTTATATTCTACATACTGTATCAAATACTACTTTAATTACATAAATTTAAAAAAAACCGCTGCAATAACCTGAGCATATTTATATTAAACGAACTAAAGCTACATGTATCTAATTAAAAATTTCCAAAAAGAGCTAAATGTCATGAAAATCCTTCTACATTGTCGAAATTAAAGTTTTACATTTTGATAAAACTGTAAGAGTAATAACTCGAGAGTAAATAAATTGGTTGGACTCTGGCCACCACATACAAGAGAGAAACTTTTGGAATATTATTTGATATTTCTCAGTTGCTGGTCTTATAAAGTACTCTATTGCTCCAGAATTGCGGTCATTTCTTTAATAATTTTATGGCTTGTACAAAACAATTAAACACCACTCTGATCTTGGAAAATATTTTGCATGAAAAACGATCCATACCTGAGAACATTGTTGTGTTAATAAAACAAAAAAGAACTGAAAAGATCCGCTCTCCCGAGTATAATGAGTTGCTATAGTAAACCACTATTAACGTGTAATCAAGATTTCGAAATCCATAATCGCGCACTTAACCCCTGAAAATAAAAAGCCTAGATTACACGGAATAAGACGTTACTATAGCTGGGAATAAAATAAAATAATCCTGCTACCAGCCAAAAAAGATTATTGCTTAGTCAGATCTATGTACAGTTCACTATTCCTTGAAAACTGTAAAAAACGTCAAGAGGCTGATGTTCTTAAAAGATTGACTTAATTCATTTTGCCTCGTCAATCCTTTTCTCCTGGTGAAGAATGGGGCTGCTTGCCGTTCGTTTTCAAGCTGTTCAGTTGTTCATACTTAGGGCGTGGCCTAGCCAAGCTCACCTCGTAAGATGTCTCATATTGCACTGTGGATCCGAATAAGGCTTTATAGAATATATCCAACATGTTCTTAACCACTAACTGAAGCTAAGCTAAATACATTCTTCAATAATATAAAGCAAGACAGACTTGAGCTGGTTGTACCTATAAAAACTCGTGTGTTAACTAAGTGTGAAACTGTGCTGCTGTCACGTCTCGCAATATTGATACAGTCACAGCTTTTGCGACCTCTCGCGGCGAGGAAGATTAACTTGCAATCTACGTGGAGGCTGAAGCTTCTTCCATTTCCAAAATACAAAGAGAAAAACGTTCCTTGTTAGTGAAGTGTTCAGATATGATCTCGGCACGTTTTTTAAACAGTCAATTTCGGCTCGTTGGCTGCCTGCTTGATGCAACGTTTCTGTAAAAAAGTTTTTGAGTGTGCCCTCAAACGGTTCATCTCCTGAAATTTTAAGCTGATCATTTATTTATGGTAAAACACTCTATGTATCGCTTTACAAGTAAGGGGAGCTTCTCTTCCTATTTTGTTAGCGAGTATGTGAAGATACAGATTTTAAAATGACGGAGTTTCTTGGTATGGTACGAAAACCTACGTTAGAAAGTGTCAAGTGCGTACCACTAAGTCCTCGGATAGCAAGGGAACTGGACTTCAATATTGAAACATTAAACTACCCTTATATTCTTAAACTACAACTCCTCCCCTCCCCCTCAAAGAAAAAATATATCAATCTTCCAAACCATTTCTTACTCAAAATATTACACTGAGGAAAATAGTGTACTACATATTCATATATATTACAACTTACGTCAGCTCGTGCTGGGAAACCAAGGGCATGAGGGATGTACTCGACTTTAACAATGCTTCAGTGCAAGGTTTCTAACCTCCGTTTTCCTGCAATAGTAGATCAGCTTAACTTATGGGTGAAATCGAAAGAATGAATTGCAAAGGGTGGCTTATAGACGGGTATAATTTTTTCAACTAGAGTGCTGAAGGAAACGAAAGAGCGCTTTTTCCCTTTCAGTATAAATTGTTCAATTCCCAAGGTTTTGAAACAAATCGTTCTCCGCCAAAAACCTCTAAAGAACCAAAATCCTGGAGACAGGAACTCCATTCACAGTCACATGTCAAATAACTGCTCGATTTCTTTTCAGCTTGGATCGGATCAATAGCTTTTGGAATGATGTTTCTGGCTGGGCCCGCGACCAGTGGTCTGTGTCAGCGGTATGGTTGCCGTTTGGTTGGAGCTGTTGGCGGGCTCATTGCAGTTTTAGGACTATTTCTGACTTCATTTGCTAGTAATATATACGTCATGTTTGTCACATATAGCGTCCTCTGGGGATTTGGATCAAGTCTCAGTTACGGACCGACTATGATTATCTTAGGTAAGTGGCAGGAGCAGTATTTGAGGCAAGGACCGATAACATTTGTATGTTGCCTTCTCAATCAACGCGTCAAATTGCAAAGTTATCTATCTATCTCTCTCTCTCTCTCTCTCTCTCTCTCTCTCTCTCTCTCTATCTCTCTCTCTCTCTCTCTCTCTCTCTCTCTCTCTCTCTCTCTCTCTATCTATCTATTTATCTATCTGTCTGTCTGTCTATCTATCTGTCTGTCTGACTATCAATCTGTCTGTCTATCTCTGTTTATCTTTCTATCTGTCTGTCTGTCTTTCTACCTATCTATCTATCCATCCATCCATCCATCCATCCATCCACTGTCTGTCTATCTGTCTGTCTGTCGGTCTGACTCTTTATCAGTGTATATCTATCTACCCGTTTTCATGACGTAACAATCTCACGCTTGCGTTTACTACCTCCACTTGCTTTAGTAAATTACAAAAAACGTCGTCTCTTGGTCGCTATGTTGAAACATGTCCATTCAACTTTCAATAGCTTCGCTATGTCTATTTGAATTTCTCTATTTCAGCTCAGTGGTTTAGAAAACACCTCGCACTTGCCAATGGTATTGTGTGCGCTGGGAGCGGGGTGGGCAGTCTAGCGATGGGTCCTTTTTATCAGCTGCTCCTCTCTACACTCGGCTGGAAGGTGTTCCTGAGGATTCTCAGTTGCGTGGCGGTCATTATATTCGTGTCCGCGCTTCTCTATCGACCTGTTCCCCCACGTTACAAATCCGGAAAACATCAATCGGAAAAGTCGCCACCGTTTTTCGACCTGAGCGTCTGGAAAAACAAGTCATACGTGTTTTGGGTTTTGTCCATGTTCATGTTGTTTGTCGGATACTTTGTGCCGTTTATCCACCTGGTAAGTGTTGTTTTGTTTGCTATAAGATGTATTAGTTATATGTAGCTTGGGCACACAGCACATTTTCTTTTCTTTCTTTTTTCTCCCTGTTTTTATAAATATTTCCATTTCTATTTATATCTTTAAACTATATAGTTCGAGAGATAAAGCATCACGTTAACTGGAAACGTTAAACGGCAGAATTGATCTCGCAACTAAATTCTCCAATGGTCTAGACTACAAAACGGTCCATTTTTCATCGAAACATTTTGTTTTCGATCCTTTAGAGAAGTCAAGGAATGTTATACAGTCTTAACAAGTGTCACTGCGAAGAATTTTGTGTCACGTCTACGTGGTCCTTTAACAGCTGCTTTATATTTCTTGTTTCGTTATCTTGTTTCTGTAACATATTTTTCAGTAATTATTTACAGTGTTTTGCGTTTCGACTACAAAACTTCAATCGGTAGCATCTTTTCAGTGTGTATGTGTATGTGTACGTGTACCTGATAAAAGTACAGGCTAATTTATATAAATGCTGCATGCACCCTTATGTGCATGGGATTTTTTAGCAGACATGTCTATACGTATGTATATGTGTACGTAAGAGCGAAAATGCGAATGGACGTTTGTAGATCATATTAGAACATACATTGTATGTAGAACAGATATGATGATAATATGGTAATAACTTTTGTATTGAGTGGACAACGTACATAATTTGTATCGCAAGTGTCGTCAATTCAGATCACGTCAAGACCACAATGTTTTATCACGTTGAACAGGACAGTCTATATACGCATGCGCTTCTATTAAACTTCCGCTTCAATTGCAGCCAAACCACGCCCGGACACTTGGAGTATCGGACACGGACGCCGCCCTTCTAATCGGATACCTTTCGATCGCATCCACGGTCTCTCGTCTTCTCTTCGGGTTGTTCCTCAACCATCCGAAGATCAATCGATTTTACGTGTTACAGGTAAATCACGGAATGTTTTGTTGACGATGTAATATAGCTGTCAAAGTTTTGTTTTCATTTTTTGAAACAACTAAGTCTTCTAATTTTTAAGACAAGCAAAATGAATGGTGATTTTATAGGTTTGTGGCAATTTGTTCAAATGTTAGGACCTTCTAACAGACGAGTAACACCAACTATTCTATACTCGTAAGGAGATACAAATTGATTAAGAGTTTCCAACTCTAAATTCGCTCAAAAGTTAACCCTTAATTGTATATCCCCTCGGATTTTTTCAACTTTTTTCTCAAAAGTTTTCTGGTAGCTGCCAGATACAAAAAAAATCACGTTCATTTAAATTTGCCACCCTTCTTGGTTTATTCTGAAAGTTAGAAAAAATTATCCAATTTTTGTCAGAATTAGGTCATTAGGACTTACTGTTGAATAATAGCCTCTGTAAACCCGGTAACTGAATCTTTTTTCATAGAGGCTGGTTTTAGTTCATTTTCAAACTAATTTCAAAGCTTAAAAAGACACGATTTCCTGAAAGTGACGTCATTGTTTTGCAAAGCAGTAACCATAATTTCATGTATGTCCAGGGCCGTAGCAAGCCTTGGAAAACTGGGGAGGGCACCGCCAAGAGCCGATGGTGTGAGCCTCTTAGGGGGGTCCGGGGACATTTTCTGGGGGAAAAACTGGGGGGGGGGCACGAGACCCCCGGCCCTACCCCTTGCTACGGCCCTGATGTCTGTGTATTTAAAAGTATCTAGTAGATTTAAAAATAAACTACAGCAAAATAAAAAACTTGCTTCCCAAGAGTGCCGTGTACAGTTAGTTAATTAGGACAACTACGTTGCTATACTTAATTCATAAAGACGAGTAACCACTCATGCCAAAATTAAGGATAACGGGCACTGTATTTTCAAAGTCGTAGAAGTGGGTCCGAATAATCTCCCTCCCCACCCCTCTAAAATTGCTTTTCTCTTTAAGGTCCAAACTTTAAAGGATTAAGACATACTCCAAGCCTCTATGAACTCGTCTCTGTTAGGACGCGAAAACGTGGTGCAGAGAGGAGATACGAATTTAATTCTGTTTCAATTCCTCCAGACGTGTTTTCTTATGATGGCTGTCACCACCACACTGTGTCCGCTGGCCAAAAATCTTGTCGGCGTGGTTCTCTATGCTTCCGTTTTTGGAATCTTCGACGGCTGTTTTGTGCTGTTGATCGCACTTACAACGTGTGACATCGTGGGCTCGTACAAACTGCCTCAGGCGCTTGGCACTTTATACGGTGTCATCGCGGTGCCCATGATATTCGGGCCTCCGCTGGCAGGTTAGTGGGTTTATCGATTAGTACGTTTATCAACTAGTACGATTGTCGATTAGCATATTCTGTGATTGCTTGCAATTTGGAGACCTTGAGCAACTGTCAATGAATGGTTCCTTTCAATGCAGACTCTTAAATGATGATAGAATAGATGAAGTGGAACGTTTTATACACTCATATCATACTTCCGTATGGACAACTAACACATAACTGACTGGGAAACAAATAAACTGATAGAGAATATAGATAAACATTTACATAGACAGAAACAAAGACGACACACATAAATATAAGAAAAACAGGCAGACAGTTGGGTAGATAAACAGAGAGATTATAATAATAACAACAACAACGATAATAATAATAGTAATAATAATAATACGTTCCATTCTTCCAACAAGCTTTGCTAAAATCGAAATTTAGAATTAACTCAATACGATAATGGTATTTACAAATAAGATCGTCTAGAAACAAATTTACAGTTTAGTAAGATGGATAGATACCGATACTGTAAGTAGATAGATATACGCAGCAGACAGACGTCCATATAGGAAGGCAGATGTGGTAGACAAATACCCAGCATCCTTATAATGAGTAAACTAACTTGGTGATGCATAATGTACATTTTCCCATAGGTTTCAT
Organism: Parazoanthus swiftii; assembly: GCA_025403585.1. Classification (NCBI taxonomy): domain Eukaryota; kingdom Metazoa; phylum Cnidaria; class Anthozoa; order Zoantharia; family Parazoanthidae; genus Parazoanthus; species Parazoanthus swiftii. The sequence continues at coordinate 10,133 of JAOBYE010001906.1, read as the reverse complement.
CTTCCAATTCACGGGATCGTATCAGAATGCGTTCTATGTTGCGGGTGGAGCGATGGCGATAGGCACCTGCACCTTGTCTCTCATCATCTTCTTTATGAAGGATCAAGTGCTGGAAGATATCTCAGTTAGCGGAGATACCAGTTCTACGAATGCCGAGAAAAATGACACTGTTTCGGAACATCCTGAAGTTTCAATTGAAAAATTTATCGAGTTGAGGAACAAATCTGGTTCTGTTAGGTCACCAGTTAGGAGACTGCGCCCGTGGTCACAAAGACTGGAGCACAGTACTCTTTCGCTGTCAAATCTGGCACTCGGCAGACTGGGCGAGAGTTACGGAGCAGAGAGAGAATTGGTTGTTGTGGACCGGGTGTCGTGCGTTTAGCTTTGACTGCCATCTGGCGTAAAAATAATACTAAAGAACTGCTCTGGAGTGAAACAGAACTAGGTGTGTCGTGTTTGTTCTCCAAGAGATTGGACTTGGACAAAAGTTTAGTTGAGTTCAACCGTTGTGACAAAGGTGTGCGTGAATGAGAAATTAACTCAAAAGGATTTGTCCACCATGTTCTTTGTAAATTTGCACGTGATATAGAATGTTGACTTCGCTCGGTGGGCGCAAAATTTGCTTGTTAACAAATTATGCGTAGTCAAGAACAAGGACTGGGCTGTTCGTTACACATGCATCAGTCCGGCCCAGTTTCACGACTGAACATAACACAAACAGTTCATCTCACATCCGCATTACTTTCCAAAGGTATTCGCCCTTTTCTTCCCCATCCCCCCTTTTTTTGAAAGTTTCATACGTTTCTTTAACCCTTGAAAGCTTTAGCATTTTTGCCAAACACTAATGCTTTGGGAGGAACAATTATTAAAAATTAGCGGATGCCCTTAATATGCAATTAGTACATGATCAACCAATCAATCTTCATACAAACGATGGTCAACAGTAATCAACTGCTGTTTCAGTGCTGAGAAATGCAAAAAATTCGAAATGGCGCATTTCCACCGCCATCTTGGCCTTGCGGTTTGGAGTTTAATTTAACATATGATATCAGAGATAATTAAAGAAAGAAACATAAAATAGCTAGAAAAAAGCAACAAATCGCAAGTTCACAATCATTTTATCAAACGGATTTGACAAATCAGTTAAAAAAGTTAACAATAGTTTCTTACCATGACGACGTCATCAGTGATGACGTCATTCAATTAGTGTCAATCAAGGAACAGTTGTGCGAAGCTTTTGTCAACCTGTCAAACTGCACACGTTTGAAGTCCAAAAAACCGAGGAGGTATGGGCCAGAACGATCCCCAAAGCTTTGTTGGATTAAGACACGGCCGAGTTTTATGCACTTAAAATCGTACTTGTTTTGTGCAATTTCTCCTCCGTTTAGAAAAAGCTTAAGTTTTAACCAAAACTTACTTTTTGGAAACTGATCACAGGTAGAATTTCCGTTCTGAACTGTTGACACCAAGCCTGTTGGATTTTTAATAAAAACGAAAAATGAATGCGTCTAAATCGTTGGCTATTTCATGAACAATTGTTGTGTTTTAACAACCCACAGCCAACTGATTTGCCCTAACTGAGTGGTCCGTGTCTTGAACGCGAAGCAGTTAACTCCTCAGTGTAATTGGATATGTCACATAGATTATTTATATAGTAACGCTTTATTCAATAAAATTATATGACGATCGTCACTTAACTTCTTTTGACTTGAGTTTTCTATATTGCTTAAAGTCGAGGTCTCGAAAGTTGTTTTAAGGATACTGAACACCTTGAGGGGTTTTTTAGTTATCAGTCCGTAGCTCTGTCAATATGCGTCGGGTACCTAGAAACCGATTAATCAATGGAAAGTTTGTAAAATTCTCTAAGTGAATGAGTAACATAATTTCGCAGAATCGTTTGGGTGAGTGAAATTCATCGCGCTGTTTCCGACCAAACATTTTCCCTTCTCGAAAATCCAAGTCCGTGAGATTTCACTCTCTACTATCAAATGCCACCTTGCTAACCGGTTTCAGCGCAGTGTGCACATCAAATCTGTGCGGGCAATTTTACAGACTCGTTATACATTTTTTGTTATAACTTGAGTTCTCCACTTGCCTCGGCTGCTCAAAACTAGAACCAGCCATAAAATGTAATGGACCGATTCAAACAAAATCGCCGACGCGGATTTAATACACACACTGTGCTAAAGCTAGTGAGGTGACCGAGTTGTAAAAAAACCCGAATGAGTTATACAAACAAGAAAAGCAAAAACGGAAATTGAAAATCTGGCGGGCGTTTTCGTTTACGTTCCAGTCCTGGTTGCATAAGCTCCCTCGTGTACGCTGCGAAACGCCAATAATGACAACAATGCATATGTGTCTGATTTTTTTAGCTAATTAAGTTTTCAAAAAAATTTTTTGTACCAAATTTGTGTCGTACAGATAACAAGCCCCGCAGGTGGTCGCCATTTTTACGCAAGAATTCAAATGAACAAATGTCGTCACCTAACTTAAATCTCTATCGCCGTGTTATTGTTAAGAAGTCGAGTCACTAGCAAGATTAAGGAACTATGTTAACCGCGACCGTAAAATTGCTTTTGGCCTCGTTGTTCGGTCCGTACAGCAAGTTATGGATCCTCGTTTTTTTCCTCCCTTTTTTTTTATCGCACGAGCGCCTCGCGTTGGGCCATAAAAGGAAGGAAAAAAAACTCGGTCCATAACTTGCCATACGGACCTCGTACTTGCGCACTCGGCTAATTGTTTGATTATGCATGCGGACATTATCTGGGGCGATCAGAACAACGCCAAGTTTTAAAATCCTGCAAATGAAAGTTGCAAATGAAAGTTGCAAAAACAATCCTTGACCGTCCAGTTCACACTTCTGCCACCGATGCCCTACAGACACTAAACTGGATAAACCTAAGTAAACACAGACTGTTTTAAACACAGTTGCCTCTATGTCTTTAAATGTAAAAACGGTTTACTAAAATCTCATCTAAGTCTAATCTCACCACATGATGTGCACCAATACAATACCAGAAACGCACAGGACGTCTGCCTTCCTGCCGTCAAGACAAACCGGGGAAAGCAATGGCTTTGTTTTCGCACTGTTAATGTTATGAACTGGAACTCTCTGCCACTAGACATCAGAAATAGTACTGAGCTCTCGCTATTTTCAAGTCAATTTTTTTTCGCCACCGATCAACTGAGTCCTGTAACGTGCTAGGCTAGTTTATGTTTATGTTTCTATTTAGTCTTCTACTTGTATACTTGCTGTTAATGTAATTTTGTGTCGGATTGCAGGGCCGTAGCAAGGGGTGGTGCCGGGGGGGGCCTGTGCCCCCCCCCAGTTTTTTCCCCAGCAAATGTGTCAAATGTGTCAAGCTCAGCAAATTGCTCCAAGTTTGAGAAAAACTTGTCATATTTTACTAGTTTTGGACACTCTGATTTTGTTTCAAATGGCGTTTAAAACCCAGGAAACACGTTTTTAGACAAACTAATTTTCAAAATTTACCGGTGAGCATGCTCCCCGGACCCCACTAGAAGGCTCACATCTTCGGCTCTTGGCGGTGCCCCCCCAGTTTTCCAAGGCTTGCTACGTCCCTGGATTGTAGAGTAGGTAAAATAAACTAAAGTAGTTACTTTTAGGACCCCTTTGAAAACCATGAAAATGAAATAGGGCCTCCTTATAAAACATAAGTTAATAATGATAATAATAATAATAATAATAATAATAATAATAATAATAATAATAATAATAATAATAATAATAATAATAATAATAATAAAAGGTATGACTGACATTCTTAATTGTTCAAATGCCCAAGCCTTTGACGAATTTGTAGATTCTATAATTCTCACACTTCCAAACTCATATTGACCGTTTCCCGTTCCCAGATAAATCCAACCCCGCATTTTTCGCTCCAATTCCTCAGAAGAATTTGATTATGGAAATTTGTCGAGAGCTCCATGGTAATTATAATTTCAAATTTGTGTGCAAAGTTGGTGGTGATTTTAATTAAGTATCATATATTTGTTGTCAACGAAGAAGTTGGTTTGTTATGGCGTCAAAATCCGTCAGAGACCTAAGCAGCCCTTCATTGGCAGGAATACAATCTCCTTTTCACTTTGGGGCCGTGGACGAAGAGATTGGAAGTTCGTCCGATGATAATTTGAACCAGGTAAAGAATAGTGAGTTCATATTGTTTACATCAAAGTTGGCTCAACTTTTCGACTTCCGATCTTTTTTTGAAAAATAAGCAATCACAATTAATTGTTTTAAGGATGAAGATGGAGACAACGTTGTCATGGACAAACCGCGGCACCAGGGAGAGCATGGTGGAGGTAACCCTTTGAACTTCTTAGTCATAATTTTACTAATTACATGTAAATGCAAGGTCGTTCGATGTGAGGAAATTTCAAAATGAAATCATTGCAATCTTTCGAAGTCTTTCTTCTGGAAGGGCTTAAAAAGCTAAAGAGGGCTCCACTGAACTGTCACTCTGTTATTTTATACAATTGAGTCCTCGATGGAACACCGGTTGTCAACAGTTACTGACCCGATTTTTACTATTTACACACCTGACTGACGTCACAGAAAAGCAAATAATTTGAGTCTTTTTCTCCGACCGGAAATAAGAATTGCTGACAAAGTGGCGTGATTTTTCGTCAGCTGTAAAATTTACCGAATCCACTTCCGGTCATTTTTTTTTAAAATTTAAAACGAGCTGTCGCTTGTTCATATACAATTTTTGTTTTATTTAAATATTGCGGTTTATGAAATCTATTTGCTTTTTAGAGTAAAAAAACTGCATAAAAGATTTTGATATACATATATTGTAACTCCCTTGTTCAGGAAACTTAGTTTGCGTTACCAACATTCGGCTTGTCCAATATTTAACTTTTCATTAACAACGATCGAGTGACCTGCCGCCATATTGGATCACCTTGTGACGCCGAACTGCAAGCGATGGAAAATTCATTGGCGTTCTCAGGAGATCGCAACGCCAAACCGCTGAATTACTGAGATGAGCACTCGAAAGACTGAGGGAAAAGGTATTTTTTATTCTGTTGTTACTTGTGAGTACTCTGAAAAGAGGAAGTTGGATACAAATTTACCGCTCGACCCAAACCGCTTTGACTGTAAACAACTGGTGGTTGTGTGAAATTATACCGATGAAATCAGGTTTTTTTAAATCTCAACCATAAGTTTTACGTAAATGAACTAGTTAACTTGAAAAGCAGTACCAAGCTTTGATTTCGGTGCAAACCGGGAGAAACGATGAATCTACACCAATGTAGTTTTTCATATCGAGCTGGCGGCATCGTGTTTGGGAAACAAATAATCTTCGTTTCTGCATTTATTGGTTTCAAGATACTGCTTTTGAATTAAATTTATAGTTAAAAGAAGGCTGGTTCATTTGAAAAGGAGAAAGATAAAATTGCGTGGAGTTATTTAAAGCAAGTTGTGGTCATCGCGATACGACATTCTTCGACAAACGACAGTTTAGACTTTTTGGAAGAAAGGACTTTAAATGAGAAGGAGCACTCGAATTGAATAATTCGCTTACTATCATTGACTTTCTTGAATATATAATTTCATTCAGCACATTTGAAGCATTTATGTGTTGCAAATTATTTCATTTAAGCCGGAAAACTTAAAGGTTCTCGATCTGTCAAAACATCGGTGATCTGATCACATCATTTCACCTGCCTTTGTTGTTGCCGAGAGCCGAATTCAGATTTTTGTGACATTCTTCCTCGAGAACTGACTCATTTGAAGAGATTTGTATAGTTTGTGTTCGTTTCAAGTGTCATACTGATATTAAGCAATTGATGAATTATTTGTCAAAACCAGACGGAAGTCGGTGGTTAATTTCCTGGGGGAGGGTCCAAATATTTTGGAACAAAGCGGTTTAATTATTTTTTTTATTTCAAACACATTTTCGGTTTTCCTCGGCGTGCCGGGTTCTGGCATTCGTCCTACACGGAAACAAGGCTATTACCAAACCGATAACCGAGGAATATATGTGGAAATCTTAGTCTTCAAACTCGCGATGTCGGAGCCAGATTTGACCCAAAGCAATGAGCCAAAGCGGGGAAAAACTGCTGGGAAATTTGGCCGAACCTTTCGTTCGTTTTCGCTAGGTTAGTAGATAACTTTAATAGCTAATCGTCTATTTATATTTGTTTTTATTCAAGTTTGTTTTTCTTTTAACGTTTCAGATTTATATCTCGCCGGGAAGTCTGTAGTTTGTTGGATTTTGTTTTAGAGAATTTATCTAGCTGTTAAACTCTTTTCTTCTCTCGATCCTGTGGTCTCTCTCGTGTTGACATCCAACAATGGCTGCGAGTTCGAGCTGGTGTCTGTCTTGTAGCAATCATAAGTCGACTGTGTTCACATGCAGACGAATTTTTAAAATGGCTTGGTACACTGTCGGGGTACAATCGAAGAGTCCTACGTGAATAAGAATTGCAGTAATGTCTGTGTATAATATGATTAAAATAACTTTCCAGATCTATAGATCTATCCAGACACCACATATGCCAAGTCACCTGTTACTTCAAGCTATTGGAAGACGTATACTTTGAATATTTAATTTCTAGCTCATTATTCAGTTTTTAGTCTGAAGCAATATGCAGAGTCAGTTTCATAAAAAAATGTTTTAGGACCCACATTAGGATATTTTGTTGTAATGTTTTTTTTCTTAAGTTCTGTAATTATTGGCAACTGTGAACTGACATGGGCAGACAAGATTTCAGTTCTGTATGTTAAGTTAAATGTTATATTAATTACTTAGTTTGTCATTTTATATGACAAAACGTTTGTTTTGTTGGCTGCATTCATTATGCAAAATGGAGGGGTTTTCAGTAATAGAATATATTTTAATTTGAAAAAACTTACATGACCATCAACATCCAGTGGTACATGTAGGATGTTCGAAAGAACATCATTCAGCTAGTTGGTAATTAAACCAATTGGCACTTAAAGTTTTATCTATAAAACTATACCAAACCAGCACTTACATGTACTGCTTTTAATGCACTGTAATAATTACTATTCAATACCTGCTTATTTACAGGTGTGTTGAAATTTTTATGCTACAATTTGGTTTAGTTTCTAATATTGTTTGATATCTTAAATTGAATGATTTGGCACTTGGCACCCTGCTATTTTGTGCCCTGATTGTCTCTGATGTCACCAATATTTCACTTACCATACAGTCTTTTTGTCAGTTATCAGTCTGTACATAACTCTGATCAATAAGATTACTGTTAAGTTATTATATGGCTGACTGACTTCACGTGCTGTGGTTGGTCAATTTCAGGTCTGTAAGTAGCTGTACGGACCTCTAGTTCTGGAGTGGCTGTCATTTACAGCCTCACTTGCTTCAAATAATCAACAAAGCCATATAATAATTATCTTATTAGCCTCGTTTGTTCAGTCCATACGGCAAGTTATGGATCCTTGTTTTTTTCCTTGTTTTCATGGCCCATGCGCTTTGTGCGTGGGCCATAAAAGGAAGGAAAAAACTCAGTCCATAACTTGCCGTACAGACCTCGCCCTCAGCTAATAAGAGGTATTTAAAGACCCTTGATGTTAACTTATAAGTATATCAACAGAAAGGTTCTTATCAGTTATGGTAATACAAGCTCTAGGACTGATCGAGTGGGGTCCAATTCAATTCATAATGGTTATCATAAAATTATGAGTGATAACAAAATTGGATGACTGCAAAGTAGGAGTCCAATTTGTTTATCATGAACACAAGTACAGACAGAATCGGACAACACAAAGTCCTATTACCAATTTATCATAAAATTTATATTTATTTACAATTTCCCAGAAAAAAGAGAAATTACTATCAGTACATTATTTTGTTTACAAAGACTCTAGCACTTCCATGTCAATCTGCTTAAAGTAGAACAGAATTCTACAGTCTGAGGTGACTGTCAATAAAAATGTTGGGAGAATGGTCCGTGTATAAGAGTTTCAATATGACAGTTTGGTGATTGTGATTGAGTTGTTCGTCATGTCTGGAGTAACACAAAAATAGATTTAAGAGATGACAACTACTGTAAGTTCTTATTTCATTGTCAAAAAAAAGATTTTTAACATAGTGTTGCTCATGAATACACCTAGATGTCAAAATTAACCCATTTCAAACTGAAAGTGTTAAAAAAGGCATAAATTGTGGTACTGTATTTTAGTTTAGTTGCGAATAAAGAATGACAACATAAACAATACCCCAGTCATTCAGCTGTGCCCTGGGTTGCTCTGGTTCACACATAATGTTTTGGAACATAAAACAAAAAAAAGAAACAAATAAAATGACCTGACCTGCATACATTTAGCTGGTAGTATGCCAGTCATCCAGCTGTGCCCTAGCTAGGTTGCTGTGGTTGACACATAATGTCTTGGAAGATAAAGTAAAAAAGAGAAACAAATGAAATTGAAATAACTCGATAAGCTGGTAGTAAATGTACACTGGTCAGTCATCCAGCTGTGCCCTAGCTACATGTACATGTAGGTTGCTTTCAGTTTACACATAATGTCTTGGAAAATAAAAATAATAAAAAAGGAGAAACAAATGAAATTGAAATAACTCGACAAGCTGGCAGTACTTCAGTCATCCAGCTGTGCCCTGGATTGCCTCTGGTTCACACAGTGCGCATGCAAATAACACTTATTTGAGATTTTCAAAATAATTTTTGTCTGAATAGTTTTATTTGACAGGTGTATTAAATGGTAAAGGACTCAGAATAATTTTTGTTATAGTAATAAAAAATTTTCTGTGTAATACATGTAATTATTAAACTGCAGAGATCTATGAATTGTCTACATGTGCTGCAACCTGTTTATGAAAAATACTGGTTAGTATTAGACTTTTATGTGTACCTCATTTGAACTGGAATGTTATTGGATTCTGCAGTGGACACTTCATTGATGGCCAAGTTCAAAAGCAACAATGAAACACCTGATGGCGATTCAGCAGAACATCAGCAAAATTACCCACAGACTGGTAAGTTTGTCTGTGAGGGAGGGGTGTAGTATGGAGTTCAATTAAATAAGACTTCGAAATACTTTCACTTGCTCACTTCAAATATGCAGTCAAACAGTTTCATCAATGATTACAGGTACTAAGATGACATTGACTTTAAAATAATGACATCATGAATCAAAATTTTTGTCTCGATTATCAACACAAATTTCTCAATGTTTCATATTATGTATATAAAGTAAGAGTATGTATGTATATCTGTGGTTTTAGTATAATTGTATTTATTTATTTGTTTTAATTATTTTATTCTGCTTTCTGTTTGAACTATTTTAAACTACTTTTCACATGTCCTTTTAGGCAGCAAATTATTGTTACTTCATGGTTAAATATCTTTTGGTCATTGCCACTAGTTAAAACATTTTTTTCTTTTTTCATGTAAAAAATGCACACACTACTGTTTATTTTTTGCAAAGAAATTGGTTAAAAAAATAAAGAATGTTGTAGAGGATGGAAGAGAATACAGTAGGGTGGAGGGAGGAGAAGTGTGTTCCATTTACAGTACATGTTTTCTAAGTATGTAATACCTACTGTAGGTCATTTCATTCATACTATTTTAGTATTGAGGGGGTTTACAATACAAGGTGTATTCCACATGTACTGTACATTAATTGCTTACATGTATATACCTGCCAACTTTTTCTGAGATAAAGGCGTGAGATTTTTTCCTTGGACTGCCGAGACTTTTCGAAAGCGACACGAACATTTCCGAAGATTCCCGAAGACGTCTGAAAACTTCCGAAGACGTCCAAAAACTTTCGATGACGGAGTGATCGCCACATGGGCGAACACGTTAGTTGGTTAGTTAATAACGGAATTGGAAACAGCCATGACATTTCCCCAGCAGTACCAGTCTTAGGACGTGTATAAGCGCGACCTCGCTCCCAGTGCTTTTCACTTCAAAAAACAGAGATTGCGAGGAAAATGTCATCATTTATTCACTTTACACATAGTTTGCACTTCCTACATCGGTCTGAGTTTACATATTTTTGGAAATTGTGTCAAGCAAGGCGACAATACCTCACATTAATCAATCAGGCGTGAGAATTTGGGCCGCAAGCGTGAGCCGGCGTGAGATCGAAGTTTTCAACCAGC